>JBCAQO010000014.1:1338255-1537262 GCA_039111635.1 Heterobasidion occidentale | reverse complement strand
CGTCCCTATCCATCTGTAGACGAAGGCGCCGGGACTGCATGCGATGCCTGTCATAGTCTTGAAGAAAGCCGCGCGCCGTAACGTCCGTTCTCTGGCGAATGCCCGTGATTGGACATCCCACCGACGAGATGGCCGGCGCGTCCACATTCCCAGCAAGTACGGGTGGCGGAGTCGGTGGTGGAGAAGGCGGGAGAGTAGGCGGGTTAGGCCAGACGTTTTCGGAGTCCAGTGCGTCTGCAGGCCATCCTTCTTCAGTTGCGACAGGAACGTCCGGCGACTGGGGGGAGGCTTCGTCGACATGATAGGACGGGTGATGTCATCGCGAGTAGGGGGGGGGATGGGGACACAGCAGGGGGTGACGGGGGTGGTACTGGTAGCGACTGAAGTACCTGGCGATCCCGGACGACTTGTTCGGGGTCGTAAGGGGGACTGGTGGGTCGCGTGAATTCGGCGGTCTCTTCTTCGGTGGGCTGAAAGGGGTCTACCGCCGGGAGATCGGGCTCGGTATTGACCGGGGGATCGACTGTCATGGTTCCTCAGCGTTGATCTGGTGAAACCCCTGTTCCTGTATATCCGGTTTGGTCATAACCCAGGGCCTAACGTTATCTTCCGGGGTACATCCGCCGGGCCAGTAGCACGCAATGGGGTGAACCCCTCGACTGTTAAGCGGGAAGGAGTGGGTCGGCAGTAGTCCTTTAGGAACATACTCTTCGATCTCTAGACTGTTAAGAGCCGGCTCATAACACATGATATATGATCACCTGATCATATGACACGCGGTCTATGACCAACGGATATGGCCTATACCCGGTGACCGACCCTTGACTTCACCAACGGACATTGAGTTATCTTATCTTATCTTCTACCCCTGATCAGCGATCATGTCATCACAGTTACCTGAACGGTTCCTGTTCCTGGTTCCTGTCCCTGCCCCAACGGTTTGTTCGTTGATTCTTCGATCGTTGATCGTTTGCTTCTATTTACCTCGGTACCTTAAGAAGCACGGACCTTCTGTCGATCTTGCCCTAAAGTATCGTATATATAGAACGAGCCAGATACCTGTATCGCCAGCTCGTTCACCTTTGTTACTCCCCACCTGTTCTTACTCTTGACCTTGGTACTAGCCATACCTCTGCTATATCATAGTCTTTGCCAATAGGCCAGACTCTTGATTGTCAATAGAACATCTGCTTGAGCATTGGTTTAACTTGCCCTGCGCTTCTCTCTATCGTCATCCTCAACCACTCAGTCGTCATCTCAATACTGGCTGAGTTCTACACAGGACTAGCAGTATTCTATCTCGACTTTAGTGGGCAGCATATCTACTGCCATCCAGGTCCGCATCAGGTCGTACCCGCACATCTGTGGGAAAACCTTTGTGCATTCCTGGAGACGCGATACCATCACGAATCCTCGTACATCCCGAATTACGCACTCAAGTAGCCGCTGGTGCCTTTCATCGGACGTACTTGGATTTGGCACGTCCCTCAGTGACTCAGGAGCCTCCTGGCACATCACGTGCGAAGACCAGGTCTTAACACTTGAACGAGCTCACCTGCCCCTGCCTCACTCTGGACGGACTACCCTCCCCAAATACCGAGATCGTCGGCGTCATCACCTTCCATTTACACGAAGGCGATTTACGCCGAACGCACACACTCTCCATCACCCTTGTAGCAGAACCACCCGAGGTCATTAGCAGTGCGCTTAACCAAATCACCGACAGTTTGTTCAGACCGCTACTCCATCATCCTCCATATCGATACCTACTCGAAAGGGACGGATACGTTACGTTCCCCATCTCTATCCGGATCACGCCCCACTACTCCAACCTTCGCCCAGCCAGCGAAGATGAGTACCGCCAAGACCCCGGAACCGGAACCCCCGGACAAAGCCTTTCGACTGCCCAGCGTACCAGACCGACTACTGAAAGTCACTCAAGGAAACAGAAATTGGGTCCAGTACACGCAGATTCGGGGCGGTCGCCCTCCTAGCCAGAGCAGACGACCAACTCAAAAAGAAATACTACCTGAGGGACTCAAGAAAGAACTCGCCGTGCGAGTCCTTCAGGACGGAGTACCAGATCGTTTTGAAGATCTAATAACTCAAACAGGGAAGCACGCGGAGTCAATGGAAGAAGAAGCTTTTCAAGAAGCTTACAGACCAATCCTATCGCCATACCAGGGAAGGAAAAGGAAGCGCGAAGGTACTGACAACGACATTTGTTTTAGTTGCAGTGAACCAGGACACTGGGCAAGGAACTGCCCAAACCGAAGGAACAAGAAGCCGAAGAAAACCCTATGGGAAAGGATGCAAGGAACCCCAGAACGGAACCGATACCAGGAAAAGAAGCTCACGGAAGCTTCGGAGATACAGCATCTCTTGGAACAGATCTCGGATAGGCGCCAGCCAACGCCTATTCCGACAAGCAATCGGTTCTCGCCAATCGCACACTTATGCGAAGAAGCAGAGTCGAAGAAGATCCCAGACCAGCCATCTCGATCTCTTCGATCTCTCAGATTGTAAAAACAGGGGCACCATCACTTCGAATTGAGATAGATCTCATAGGACTCAATAGGACGGCAAGAACCACTGCGTTAATCGACAGTGGAGCAACCGGCAACTTCATTAATCGCCGGTTCGTAGAGAAACATCGAGTTGCGACCATCCCCACTCGACCCATCCCCATAAATCATGTGGGAGGAGAATCACTAGGAAACATTACCGCACGGGTAAACATAGGCGTTCGCATTCACGGAGAAAATCGCGGAACGCACCAGGAACGAACCTTACTATTTGTCTCGGACATAGGAAAGGAGGACGTGATTCTAGGAACCGACTGGTTGTTAAAGCACAACCCAGAAGTCGACTGGCATGCCTACGGGCTGCACCTCACGAGATGCCCACCCTCCTGTCTAATACAAGGAGGGCCGGTCAAGGCCAAAAGAGCCTTTAGGAAGAAAACAATATTCCCCACCCTCGAGGAGAACAGGATAGAGGCCGAGGGCTATCAGCGCCGGGACTACAGCATCCCATCACAAAAGGCGGGAATACCTAGGACAGGCCGGAAAGTGGGAAACACCACAGTACCACATCCGCGGACAATACCTAAAGATCCGGGGTTCACAACCCGAAGGTTGAATGCGCATCTTCGCGCTCGGGCTAAACAAATGGAAGCCCCCACATGGGCCGAAGAAGATGCAACGGAAGACGGTAGCGGCAAGCCCGCACTTTCCTCCACGAACCTAGACGAAGATGGAGTATACCTCGTCAGGTACCTAGAAACGGGAGCTCTAGAAGCACTGGAACTATACAACGACTCCGAGGAAGGAGTAGACATCCACAGAGCCGAAACCCAGGAAAAGTCGCAGCCTTGGGGCATGCGCGAAGAAAAGTCGCGACCTTGGGGTACGCGCGAAGACAAATCGCGGCCTAGGGGCACGCGTGAAGACAAGGAAAATCAGTCGCAGCCTTGGGGCGCGCGCAAAGAATTCAAGGATAAGTCGCAACCTAGGGGCAAGCGCGAAGACCCGCTCGGGCTGGAACCAAAGAAACAGACCAAGCATACTAACTCACAGCGCTTAGCGGAAGAAGCCGCAAAGGGAAAGCCGGAGTTATCATTCGAAGAAATCGTACCAAAGGAATACTGGGACTACAAAGAAGTATTCACCGGACGACCCAAAGGACGGCTCCCACCGGAAAGACCATGGGACCATCATATTGACATCAAGGAGGGCATGGAACACTCGCTACGCCCCAAACTCTACAGTCTAAGTCCTATCGAACAGGCCGAGCTCAAGAAATTTATAGAGGAAAATCTGGCCAAGGGATTCATCAGGGAATCCAAGTCACACATCGCATCACCCTTCTTTTTCGTCAAAAAGAAGAATGGAAAATTGCGGCCAGTCATGGATTATCGACGGTTAAACGAGATAACCATAAAGAACAAGTACCCCCTGCCGATAATCCAGGAACTTTTAGACCTACTCAAGGATGCGGAATACCTCTCGCTTATGGATGTTGACACAGGTTTCAACAACATAAAGATGTTTGAGAAGGATATTCACAAGGCGGCATTCCTAACGAATCTAGGAATGTACGAACCCCTCGTCATGTACTTCGGATTAACGAACTCGCCGGCCACCTTCCAAACCATGATGAACTCGCTCTTCAAGGACCTCATCTACTCGGGGAAGGTTGCGATCTACATGGACGATCTTGGTATTCACCAAGACCATGGAAGAACACATCCGAATCGTACGGCAGGTCCTCCAAATATTGAAGGACAACGATCTCTACCTGCAGCCATCGAAATGCCATTTCCACAAGAAACTGACGTACTTGGGGTACGTCATATCGCATGGACATCTGGAAATGGATCCAGTCAAGGTAGAAGGAATCGCTCAGTGGCCGACGCCCACTCGCGTCAAGGAAGTACAGTCCTTCCTTGGATTCTGCAATTTTTATCGCAGATTTATAAAGGATTACTCGAAAGTAGCACGACCGCTATTCGAGTTAACACAGAAGGAACACGCCTGGGTATGGACCCCAGGATGCGAGCAGGCCTTCCAACAGCTTAGGAAGCATTCACCGAGTCACCTGTACTAATCATGCCGGATACGGAACAGCCATTCCGCATCGAATGCGATGCCTCTGATTTTGCTACAGGTGCAGTACTCTCGCAACAGGCCAAGGACGGCAAGTGGCACCCATGTGCCTATATATCGAAATCCCTTGCACCCGCAGAACGAAACTACCCATATACGACAAGGAACTTCTGGCGGTAGTACGGTCGTTCGAAGCATGGAGACATTACTTGGAAGGCGCCACACACCAGGTCGACGTCTGGACCGATCATAAGAATCTGGAATGGTTCAGGACATCACAGAAACTAAATCGTCGACAAGCCCGGTGGTCGCTTTATTTGTCACGCTTTGACTACAAACTCACACACAAGGCGGGGACCACGAATAAATCAGACGGTCTGTCTCGGAGGCCAGACCATAAAGAGGGGGTGGAATTAGACAATTCGGGAGAAGTCCTCCTCGGGCCGGAAATTTTCGATAAAACAACCCAGCCAAACTCCCGGACCCCCTTCACAGAAGCAACAAACATCAGATCTGTCCATCTCGGCGCAACAGATCTGATAGAACCTCTCGATCCACAGAAGATCTTCCACCTTAGGGCAACGGGAAGAACGGCGGTTACCATGATCGAGACGGAGCTTAGGGACCGCATCATAGCAGGAAACAGGGAAGACCCCTGGCTATTGGAAATACTGAAACAGGTCAATGAACTCGGACCAAGATCCCTCAAGAAAGGCTTGCAGGAATGGAACGAAGAGGATGGCCTCGTACTACATCGCGGAAAGGTTTACGTACCGTCAAACGGAGAACTACGAAGGGACATAATCAAACGGCATCACGACAACCGAACAGCGGGACATCCAGGAGTTAGAGGTACCCTGGCGTCAGTCGGTCAAGACTATACTTGGCCCGGAATGTCTAACACGGTACAACAATACGTGGAAGGATGCGCAATATGTCAATCAACGAAGAACGACACACACACCGACAATGGTGCCGTTACAGCCTACGGAGATACCGGACCGACCATTCGGAACAATCACAATGGATTTTTACAGATCTCCCGGAGTCAAATGGATACGACTCGATACACGTGGTCACGGATCGGTTAACGAAGACAACGATCATCACCCCTTGCAAGAAGACGATCGATTCCGACGGAACGGCGAAATTACTCTTAGATCACACATGGCGACGGTACGGATTACCGGACAAGATAATTTCGGACCGCGGAACACAATTTGCGTCTAAAGTAGCACAGGCGCTACTAGAAGAATTAGGAATCAAGTCATCCCTTAGCACGGCTTACCACCCACAGACGGATGGAGCAACAGAACGGATGAACCAGGAACTGGAGCAATACCTCAGGGCATTTTGCAGCTCCACACAGGACGACTGGGCCGAACTTATTCCCTATGCAGAATATGCCCACAACTCACACCAGCACTCGGCGACAAAGATCTCGCCGTTCGAGCTCCTTCATGGATACCAACCAAGAGCTTACCCTGCAATCGTCGGAAACACAAATGTACCCACTGCCGACAAGCGCCTAGAACTGTTAAAGAAAGCACAGCAAGAAGCAAAGGCCAGTTTGGAAATTGCAGCAGAATCCATGAAGACTCAGCACGACAAGTTTGGGGTAGAACTTCCCCATTCAAGAAAGGCGATCAAGTATGGCTCGACGGAAAGAACATACACACGGATCACCCCTCGGAGAAGTTAAGGCCAAAAAGATTTGGGCCATTCAAGATTTTGGACACCATAGGAACGGTTAACTATCGGCTGGAGTTGCCGAAGAATTGGAGGAAGATACACAATGTCTTCCATGCCTCGCGGTTAACCATGTACAAGGAGAACACCACTCACGGTCCAAACTATAGGAAACCTCCACCCGACCTCATCGAAGGACAGGAAGAATTTGAGGTCGAAAGAATTATAGCATCCCGCCGCTTTGGACGTTGGAAGACCCTACAATACCTAGTCAAATGGAAAGGGTACCCGGAATCCGACAACTCATGGGAATCAGCGGACGCGGTCAAGAACGCAAAGGAGGAAGTTAGTGACTTCCACAGGAAATACCCATTGGCAGTCCGAGGCATGGAGCCGTCTACTCGGGAATTACAACTCGCACTCGACAGGAACCAGATAGTGGAACTGTGCGACAGACAGATTCGGCTAATGAAGACCTCGGCAGGGAAGAAGCTACTCGACGCAGGTTTAACGGTCAAACAAGCGGAGACCACAATACAGGAAGAAACCTCGAGACGGAAGCTGACACAGACATCAGCAGGAAAGAAACTACTAGGCGCAGGACTAACGGTTAAACAGGCAGAAACCGCTATACAGGAAGAATCCATAAGGCGCAAGTTACTCGTTCACCCAACAGGGAAGAAACTACTAGCCACGGGAGCCACGCGCACACACAACATCGAGCATCCATGGTGGATGAAGAATACAGGCAAAAGCTCAGGAAAACAAAGCTAGGAAGACGGCTCCTAGCTACCGGCGCGACGCCGGCGGAAATCAGGTTGGGACTCAAGAAAGCCCAACCATTGTTACCCAGTGGACAGATCATTATGCATCGACAAGGGAAGAACCTCACCTACGACACGGAGAGTCTAGGAAAGAGCACTCAGACGGATAAACGCGAACGCGCTCAGGAAACGAAGGTGGCCCCTTCCTCTTCCTCTCGCACATCGACATATTCCCCTGGAGTCAAACACGAGTCAAGGAAATCCCAGAAATCAACATGGGCCAGGAAGAATGCGGATGAACAAGTATCAAATTGGAGATACCGCGCAGTCAAGGACCTGGAGAGACAAATGACCAAGGGACTCGCTTGGAAAAAGATTCACTTCGTCAAAATGCCGACGAAGACGACGGATCAGAAGAAGGCTCGATTCACACACCGGAACCAGAAGACACGTCTTATCAAAACGCCGATGAAGACTACATGGACGAAGGCTCGGATTACTCGCCGGACGGAGAAGAATACGAAGACGCTATGGACCTAGACAGCGCAATGGAGAATGGAGGAAAGGACCCCTCTCCACGAAGAAGAAGAAAGAAGAAGAAGGACTCAGAAATGTCCTATTCACCAACAAGGCTCACCCCTTCCTCCGCACCCGACAAACACCCCCCACGCCATACACACCATATGGAAGCGGCGCTTGGTGCGTCTCAGCAAGAGACATCGACCCAGACGAGGACACACCCCCTCGTACCCCTAGTACCCCGACTCTGACGGAGATATACAGATAACCTCCGAAGACGAGCAACGAAAATTCGACATGGCCGAAGAAATAGGAGACCTATCAATTAAGGACACTCCTGGATGGCTACCAGGTGGCATGGATATTAACAGGCTAAACACACACACAGAACGGCCGCGCTATCTATTACGATACCGCAGGAAACAGGATACCTCACGCCCCACTCGAGCACAGCGGGCAGCGCTTCAACAAACGAAGCCCCTTGGAGAACCACCCACCACTAGCGAACTGCTATGGAAGGACACCGACAGTAATCTTGGCCGATTAACTATCGATCCCAATGCCATGGACACCGAGATGATCTTGGCCGATCACCTATCGCGGAGTTGGAACCAGAAACATCCAGAGAGGAACAGCGATGGCAAGAGATTCAAACCCAGCAGATTGGCCAAGCAGGACCAAACGAAGCAGGGCCTATATTAGAGAGCCCGACGCGGAATCTCCCCACTCTCCCTTGACCACCCTCTACTCGCACCCCCTCTGCTAGACAGCAAGTGGTATAATAACCCAGAGCTGTACCAAGATCTCTCTTTGACCCCCAAGAGAATGCCTGACGAACGGAACCGCGCGTTGCCATATACAACGCAGTTAAAGTCATGATCGAACTCGCGCTCCGCGCTCTGCAAGACATTGACGCATATGCACACACACCGTCGGAACCATCCCCTCAGGTTTTCCCCACCAGTCCGGAAACCTCATCATCACCGTCTTTACCGTCGCTACCGGTTCCACCTATGCCACGCCCACCGACACCGGCTAGACGATAGTCAAACCAACGTCCCGGACCACGCATCATTATGCTTCTCCTTCGCCTAACTCACGCCTAGTCAATCCCCACTCTATCATTGCAAAGCACTACCCAACTTCTGCCTTGGCCTACATATCGCACAACCCAACCGACCGTTACCCATTGTGCTATATATGAGGCCGAGGTTAGAAAGGGGGTGGTGTTAAGAGCCGGCTCATAACACATGATATATGATCACCTGATCATATGACACGCGGTCTATGACCAACGGATATGACCTATACCCGTGACCGACCCTTGACTTCACCAACGGACATTGAGTTATCTTATCTTATCTTTCTACCCCTGATCAGCGATCATGTCATCACAGTTACCTGAACGGTTCCTGTTCCTGGTTCCTGTCCCTGCCCCAACGGTTTGTTCGTTGATTCTTCGATCGTTGATCGTTTGCTTCTATTTACCTCGGTACCTTAAGAAGCACGGACCTTCTGTCGATCTTGCCCTAAAGTAGTTTACGTATATATAGAACGAGCCAGATACCTGTATCGCCAGCTCGTTCACCTTTGTTACTCCCCACCTGTTCTTACTCTTGACCTTGGTACTAGCCATACCACTGCTATATCATAGTCTTTGCCAATAGGCCAGACTTTTGATTGTCAATAGAACATCTGCTTGAGCATCGGTTTTAACTTGCCCTGCGCTTCTCTCTATCGTCATCCTCAACCACTCAGTCGTCATCTCAATACTGGCTGAGTTCTACACAGGACTAGCAGTATTCTATCTCGACTTTAGTGGGCAGCATATCTACTGCCATCCAGGTCCGCATCAGGTCGTACCCGCACATCTGTGGGAAAACCTTTGTGCATTCCTGGAGACGCGATACCATCACGAATCCCTCGTACATCCCGAATTACGCACTCAAGTAGCCGCTGGTGCCTTCATCGGACGTACTTGGATTTGGCACGTCCCTCAGTGACTCAGGAGCCTCCTGGCACATCACGTGCGAAGACCAGGTCTTAACATAGACGTGCTCCATTATGTCCTGCGAATCGGAACCAACGGATCGTGTTCTCCTTGTAGCGGATTCGAGCCAGTACATCAAGCCAGGCTGGTATGGCGTGCGCCTGTAGGAGGATGGAGCTGGTGGTGAAGATTCCTCCCAGTCGGAAATTGATCATGTCGTTGCGGATGGCGGGGAGATTGATCAATCCTTTCATGCGGTAGGAGGTGACGGTGAGGTTGGCGAGGAGAATAGCTTGGGTCTGGTTGAGCGGTCCCGAGAAAACCTGATAGGCTTGCGCCCAGACTGCTTGCTGTAAATAGAAAAGAAAGGCACGGGGGTTCTTCAAGCCAGGCTGGTTCAAAATGATAGGTGCCTCGTCCTCGGCGAGCGTGAGGTGGTAGATGCTATAATTCGTATTCAAGTCCTGGTAGAGACGGATGTCGTAGAGGGGGTTGGGTATGGCGCGGATTCGAATACGGGGGTTTTCGTTGTGAATGGCGAAAGCCAACGGAGGAATGGCGATGTGGGGGTTTGGCATTTCAGCTGGGAACCGGGGGATAACAAACTCTGTAAGGGGATCGGCGACTGGGACGCCTTCGGAAGGGATGTCGTCCTCGCTGTCGTAATCTGAGTCCGTGTCATCAATGAGCGTGGGTGTGGTAGTGGGCGGAGAGATGGTGCGAAGGATGAAGGGGTTGGGGGAGGAGGTGTTGGAGGCGTGAGGGGAAGTGGTCGCGGAGGTCATTCTGATGTTACTGAGGATATAGCGGGGGGAGTTGTGTAAGAAAAGGTGTGCGGGGGCAAGGGACATTCGAGTTGTAGCTGGATGCTGAGGAATGTTTCTGTCCGATGCAGGGTGTCTCTTATACGATGGAGGAGACGCCAATGGTGGCAGCAGCGTGAACAGATCCGAGAACAAGGGCGATGGCGATGGAGACAGCGGTGAGAGCAAGAGTTGCGACGACGGTATAAACGGCTACTGTGGATAGAGTGGGGTCGAAAGGGGTCATAGTCGTTTGCCTGGCCATGCCAATCCTCGGTTGGTCTGCTTTTGTAGCTCCTGGTATGCTTGAGTCCGCCAATTAGAGTTGTCCGATCGCTTCTGCTGCAGCTTTGATCGAGACGAATCTATATTGGGCTTCTTTGGCTGCGCTTCTTGATCGTTGATCGCCGGTGGTGGCACTTTTGATCGAGGAACCAGGGGCGGCCTCTTTAGCTGCGTCATTCGTTTGTTGATCTCTTCCATGATCTGGGGATAGCTAATCCTGTAGCGAGAAGCTTCTTCCGATCGGATGCTTCTCGAGCTTCTTTCTGATTTGATCTTCTTCGGCTACTCTGTTGAGTTCTAATTCGATTACCAGGGCCAGAATGGAAGCTTCCATTCCTTTGACTGCCCGAGGGTGCCGGCGGTAGAAGTCCTTTATGGCTTCTTGTGCATTAGTGACGTTTGCCGCGGCTTCCCAAGAGTTGTCCGATTCCGGGTAGCCCTTCCATTTGATCAGGTACTGCAAGATCTTCCATCTTCCGAAGCGTCGAGCTCCGACAATAGCTTCGACTTCGAATTCTTCTTGCCCTTCGATCAGGTCCGGAGCCGGTTTAGGGTAGTTCGGGCCATAGACTTCGTTTTCCTTGTAGGGCGTGAGTCGACTAGCATGGAAGACGTCGTGAATGCGCTTCCAGCTGTTGGGCAGTTTCAACCTGAAGTTGACATTTCCTATGGTGTCAGTGATTTCAAATGGCCCAAAGCGTTTGGGTCTCAGTTTCTCTGATGGGTGATCGGTGTGGATGTTCTTCCCATCAAGCCATACTTGATCTCCTTTCTTGAAAGGGGGCAGGTCCGTTCTAAAACGGTCGTGCTGTATCCTCATGGCTTCAGCTGCAATTTCGAGGCTGGCTTGTGCTTCCTTCCTAGCACGTTGCAGAGCTTCGAGGCGAGCATCGGCGGTGGGGACATTCGTGTTTCCGATGATGGCTGGGTAAGCCCGTGGTTGATATCCATGGAGAAGTTCAAATGGTGACTTCTGCGTGGCTGAGTGCTGATGGGTGTGTGGGCGTATTCCGCGTAGGGGATTAGTCCGGCCCAATCGTCCTGTGAAGAGCTGCAAAATGCTCTTAGGTATTGTTCCAATTCCTGATTCATTCGTTCAGTAGCGCCGTCCGTCTGTGGGTGATAGGCTGTGCTTAAAGCGGATTTGATTCCTAATTCTTTGAGCAGGGCTTGCGCTACTTTTGAAGCGAATTGAGTTCCTCTATCCGATATGATTTTGTCTGGCAATCCATAGCGTCTCCAGGTGTTTTCTAGCAAGATTTTGGCCGTTCCATCCGAGTCTATGGTTTTCAGGCATGGAGTTATTACTGCGGTTTTGGTGAATCGATCGGTTACTACATGTAACGAGTCGTATCCGTTTGATTCTGGTAGATCTGTAATAAAATCCATGGTTATTGTTCCAAAAGGTCGATCTGGGATTTCTGTTGGTTGTAGGGGCACCATGGTGGGATGTGTGTCGTTCTTGGTGGATTGACAGATGGCGCATCCTTCCACATATTGGTGCACTGTGTTCGATATTCCTGGCCAAGTGAATTCTTGTCCGACTAATGCTAGAGTTCCCCTTTGTCCTGGATGTCCTGCTGCTAGATTGTCATGGTTTAGTTTGATGATATCTTGACGAAGTTGCAAAACCCTAAAAATGATTGCACTTCCTTGACTTTTCCAGGGGTCGGCCAGTCCATAATGCCGGCTACTTTAATCGGGTCCATTTCCAGATGTCCGTGTGATATAACATATCCGAGATAGTCGATTTTCTTTTTGTGGAAGTGGCACTTCGAGGGTTGTAGGTACAGGTCGTTGTCTTGTAAGATCTGTAAAACCTTTCGAACCGTCTTGATGTGATCGTCCATCGTTTTAGAGAATACTAGTATGTCGTCCATATAGATTGCCACTAATCCGGCGTAGATGAGGTCTTTGAAGAGGGCGTTCATCATAGTTTGGAATGTTGCCGGCAAGTTGGTTAATCCAAAGAACATCACCAGAGGTTCGTACATTCCTAGATTGTGACGAACGCGGCTAGTTTCTCGCTTCCTTCCTTCATGCGTACGTTGTTATATCCTGTATCGACATCCATTAGTGAAAAGTATACGGCTTCGGCTAGAAGGTCCAGTAATTCTTGAATAATCGGCAAAGGGTACTTGTTCTTGATTGTTATTTCATTGAGTTTGCGATAATCCATTACTGGTCGTAGTTTCCCGTTCTTTTTCTTGATGAAGAAGAATGGGGATGCCATGTGCGATTTGGATTCTCTAATGAATCCTTTCTGGAGGTTTTCGTCTATGAATTTCTTGAGTTCCACTTGCTCTCCAGGGCTAAGACTGTATAGCTTGGGTTTGAGCGAGTGATCCATTCCTTCCTTGATCTCTATCTTGTGATCCAAGGTCGAGAGAGCGGTAGCTGTCCCTTTGGTCGACCTTCGAAAACCTTCCTATAATTCCAGTATTCCTTCGGCACTATTTCTTCGAAGGATAGTTCGGGTTTCCCTTTGGCGGCTTCTTCTGCCAGTCTTTGTGAGTTGTGTGCTTCGTTTGTTTTCCTGTCGGTGCTTTGACAGGTTTGCTTCCTTGAGCCGGTGTATTGGCATGTGGAAGTTCCGTGGTTTCGGCGCGATGTATGTCGACGCCTTCTTCGGAGTCGTTGTATAATTCCAGTGCCTGTAATGTTCCCGTATCCAGGCATCTAACAAGATAGACTCCATCTTCTTCAAGATCCTTGGAGGGAAGTGCCGGAAGTCCGTCACCGTCCTCCGGAACGTCTTCTTCAGCCCATGTCGGAACTTTATAATTTCTGGTTCGGGCCTTCAGACGTTCAGCATTCAACCTTCGAGTTGTGAACTCCGGACTTGTAGGTATTGTCCGCGGATGTGGTACTGTGGTGTTTCCCACTTTCCGGCCTGGTACTGCTTTTCCTGGCTTTTGCACTGGTATTGAGTAGTTGCCCGTTTGCGGTACTGTTTCCATGCGCCGTATGCTTGGTTTAGGACGTCCTGGTTTTCTTGTAGCTCTTCTAGCTTTTACCGGTCCTCCTTTTATTTGGCAGGAGGGCGGGCATCTGGTAAAGTGTAGCCCGTAGGCATGCCAGTCGACTTCTGGGTTATGTTCTAATAACCAGTCGGTTCCTAAAATGACGTCTTCTTTTCCTATTTCCGCGATATAGAATCTTGCTGATTCTGTATGCGACCCCCCTTTTTCGCCTAGAACCTGTAGTTTGAGGTTGGCGAATCGTGTAATAGGTCCTCCCTTGAACTCGGTGTGCTGGACCGTACTGACTGGGATAGGGGTGGGGGTTTTGTGTGTAGTGATTCGATGTGCTTCTACGAAGCGAGGGTGCATGAAGATTCCGGTGGCTCCACTGTCCACTAGTGCCTGTGTAGCAGCTTTTCTATTCTTGCCTATGAGCATTGTCTCGAGTCGGAGTGATGGTGCACCATGTGATTTCATTTCCGAAAGATACAATACATCTGGATGTCCATGCTCTTGGTCAGCATCTTTACTGGCCAGAGGAGCGTACCGATTTCCTGCAAGAATCCTACTCTCCACATCCGCTGCCGATGGGAGAGGCCTTAAAAATTCTTCGAGTCGCTAAAGGCTCGAACTTCCTCGATTTCTTCCATGCTGAGTCCCATCATCATCTGGCGGATGTGGTTGACTCTGTTTTTTCCTTCTTCGACGTCTTCATCGTCGAATTGTCCTTCGTCCATTTCTGCTTCGCGCACAGGTCTGCGACGAGGGGGCTGGAATCTTCTCTTGGGTCGAGAAGGACAGTTGCGCGCCATGTGCCCGGTTTCTTGCAAAGAAGCACTTGCCTTCTTTGGCAAGTCGATCTCTCTCCGCCGGTAAGCTTCTTGAAGCGAGTTCGGACAGCATCGGCCTCCATTTCCGCTGCATCTACATCCATAGGTTCGTATTGGGGCTCCTATCGTGCCTTGGGGGTGCCCTTTCGTCGTAAAAGGTACGCGGAGTGTAGATTTGGAATTTCCTTTTCGGAGGTCGTATGCTCGGTCCCTTGCGATGTGCATTCTTTCGTGTTTTTTTGGCCTTCTCGATTAGTTCTTCCCATGTCCCATCTGCAGAGGGATCTTCATAAATTCCTTTTGCCAACTCCCACTTGAGTCCTCGTAGGAAATGGGTTTTCTTGGTTTCTCCGTCTACACCAGCAAGTGCTGCGAGCTGTTCAAACAGCTGAAGGTAGGTGTTAAATGATTCTTTTCCTTGATTGACTCGGGCCAGTTTGTCGCGAGCATCGGCTTCTTTGTTGAATTCCTCGAAGTCGGTGGCTATCTTTTGCGGACGGATGTGAAGCCGACCGTGTCTGCCCAAGTATATCTGTTCCAATCCTTCAGCGTGTTCCTGGCCTGAGTAAAGTTTCTTGCCCATATCCCTGCCGAGCCTCCTTCATATATGATAGAGCGTAAGCGATTTTGGCGAATTCGTTGCGATAATCCTTCTTCCTAGCCAGGAACATTAGATCGATTTCGTGGAGGAATTGCTCGGTTCGTTTTCTGTTTCCATTGAAGGTGAGGGTTTGGCCATAGCTGGTCCCTTGGACTCATTACCTCCAGTATCTGCCGACATTGTATCGGGCGGGGGCTCTGGATCGTCAGGTGGTTCCGGATTTCCACTTGGTGCTTCAAAATACTCTGGTTCGGGGACAAACTCCGGTGTTGGGGCTCGTATGTCTTCTTGGGTTGTGGTTTCTTGTATGGGGGATGCAGCGGGCGTGTTTCTTCTAGAGATTCGACTTCCACTGGCTGTTTCTCTGGTAGAGTATGTATGTGCGGTCTTGGCGAGTCACGATGCCTATTTGTCGGTGATTCAGGCTTGTCGAAGGTCTTTCTCGCGATGTAGTCCTCGATCTTAACAAGGTGTAGGTCGGGTCGTGCGGGGCAGTCTCTCCTCCCCAAGCTGCGTATTCGTATTCGCTCTTTCCTTGGTCTTTGAAGAATCCGGTGAGGAATCCCGCGTAGTAGAAGTGTTCTTTCCCTTCGTCGTAATAAAGTTGATCCTTGTCGACGTCTTCGGGTAAATCTCCGTAGACTTCTGCTGGGTCTGTTCTATAGCCGGGAGGATATCCCGCTGCGACTTCGTCCGTTGTTCTTTATTCTTTGAAGAAGAAGGGTACTGCCTGTCTTCTTCCTGCCTGTAGTGCTTCCTGTAAGTCTGGGTCCCTTTTGATAATTTCGTTGATGGAAATATCAATTTGGTCGATGAGCTGGATGATCTCGGAGAATGTGTGTCCCGAGATGAAGGTCCTGAGATGATAAGTTTTGTGGGGAACTCTCCTCTTCTGACAACAAAAACGATCCCTTCAATTTCTGTTCGGACTGGTGGGGAGTCAGGAGCTTCCAGTGTGTCTTCCTAGGTTGAGGAGAAGGTCCAGTGGATGAGGATTGAGACGTGGTCTCTGTTCTCCTTGGTCTTGACGAGTTCCGCTCTGATTCCGTCTGTGTCGATATTCCTTGCGATGGTTCTTCTGAGATCGGGGATAACGGCAATGGGGAAATCGTCTGGTCTTCCGTTGTGTATCTCGACGCAGTTCCTTGCTCTGATGATGTCGGGCTCTCCGTTGTCCGTGAGGGTGAACGGTGTCTTTGGTTCGTTGACGAAGCAAATCCCGGAAAATCTATATCCAGTTTTAAGGAGGTCTATAAATATTTCGGGTGCTTGTTGTAGCCTGAGTGTGGCTATTCCTGAATAAACCTTTCCTGGGTTCCGGTGTCTTGCGACCTCTATAGCTCCGGGGTTGTTTATTCTTACTTGAGGAGTCGCTGCTGGGGGCCGTTAGGTTTACCCTGTTGGCGATTGCTAAATGTTGTTGACGGATGAGAGAAAGAGCTGTCTCTGCTGAGGATCCAGCTTGAATAGGGTAGGGATAAAAGAGCTCGTTCAAGTGTTAGGTCGGAGACCTATCACGTGCACCGATGCACGAAGGGTCCCTAGGCTAAACCTCCACTGGTTCGTATAGTCGTAGACTCCAATGGATGAAGACGATGGATCGTCTTTGGCTCTTTCGAGGAACTCGGGGTCGCTGTCGGCTTTGTTCTCGAAGAGATTGAGAAGGTGATCTTCGAGGTCTTCTCGATGATGAGGAGGACCGGATGATCTTCTCCAGTCCAACAGAAGACACGAGGGGGTGACCAACAGAGAACACGGTAGGCAGCTAGCCCGTATAGAAGCGGAAGTGTAGAGGGAGGTGAGGGAAGGGAGACGAGTCCAGTGCTTCATCAGACCGTGCATAGAGTTTCTCAGTTCTGACTGATATCACGAAGCGTGGGCTAAGAATGTAGCCAGACGCCGGGTGCAGTGCAGAGATCGAGTGTATTACAGGTGAACGAGCTGAGCTTCTTAGAAGCTCATCTCGGCTATTTACGTACAGAAGTGTCTAGGGCAGGATCGCGATCTGGTCCGTGCTCTTCTCAGGTACCGAAGTCAACGATCGAGATCCGTAAGCTAGAATACCTCATCCACCTGCCGTATAACCAAATATAGTAATCCGATCACTAATGTCCATCCACATCTTCGATCGATCAAGAACCAGGAACGGGGGTCAGGAACCAATGTCTGTCCACATCAAGAATCAGGAACCAAAGGTCAGCGTTCATGCGTTAGCATGTAAATGGTAAAGAGTCATAGAAAACGATCCGAGTCTGCAACAAGTCCGAAGCACTTGACCAGCCCATCCACTCACATGCGAAGCACGTGTTAGGACGCGGTCCTAACATCTAGCTGTGTATCGTTCACCCCAGACAGTGTATGCCTCACTTGGCCCCTCCAGGTAGCTCTGAACTATGTCCTTGGACCCAAAATGGATGACAAGGTGCCAAGCCAGGCCACCATATGCCACAAGACGTCTTGTGTAGGGTTGTCGCAGGAGCCATCAAACCCGCTCCTGATATAGCTGGCCAAAGGAGGAGAGAGAGTCTTGTCGCTCGCCTATGAGGAAGTTGTCTCCATCCACCCAGTTGGGACGAGGTTCATTTTGTACGGTGTTCAGCATTGGCCACGATCTTCTGCTGACCCCCACATGCTATTCCAACTGAGATGGAACGACATCCCATGCTGCAAACATCACCTCCAGCAACGCCTCAACTTCAAAGGCCTTCCATTCCAAAATGGCTAGCAACCAGATCTCAGTGAGTGGATAAAGCTTGACGTGAGATACCCAAGAAGCCAGTGTTGATAGCCAGAGGTCTAACGTCAAATGGTGCATAGGGAGCCCAACCTCCCGAAGTCGTTTCCTTGATGCTGTCTAAGTACGCAAGCGTCCTAGGAAAGACAATGAGCATTTTTTCAGATTGAAAGGTTTCTGGTGCTATCCAGTGCCCTCCTAAGAATTCACTGCCGGGAGGTGCGGGGTAGACTTTCAGGAAAAGCGCAGCAATAAAGGCGGGAGGATAATTCTCCCTGTTGACAACATCAGTGGATGTGACTGCGTGTACCTCCAAATGTTCCTCATAAATGATGACAGGGCTTGGAGAACACGGGAATCTCACATCGTCTTCGCTTGGATCGTCATTCAAGCTGACAAGAGCATGACTGGATGAAGAATGGTCTTCAACCCGGTCCTCCACCTCCAAGTTGACATTCATCGCCACATCCTGCTCATACGAGCCTTCCCACATCACATTGCAGTCAGACAACACAATGCATGGAGGGCCTGATGACAAAGACAAACCCATGCCCCGGTCCTCCAAATTGATATCCATTGCCATATACTGGCTCTGCGAGTCAACTAGCATTGTTGTTGTGCTGTGCACCAAAAATATTTGTCAGTAATGTTTTTGCGCTCTGAGGTTGAAGAAAATGCATACCTGAGATGCTCGGATGACTCGGACCGTCCAACGCCTTGAACATGATCTTCAGAGTGTGGCTGGAATGATGATGACACTGCACCAGGGGTGTCAATGTGCATCTGCACCTCCTGTGACGTGTTGCCGCTAGACAATGTACCACCTCCGTACAACGTATTGCTACCAGGCAACACATTTGACAGCTGATGTTGCGAAGGGGCAGGCAGAGGAGGGGCGGGTAGAGGAGAGGCAGGCGGAGAAGGAGCTAGTGGAGGAGGGGCTGGTGGAGGAGGGGCTGGCGGAGGAGGGCAGGTCAAGACAGGGCAGAACGAGGAATGCGATCATGGTTGTATAGGAGAACCGCAGAAAGGCGACTGTTAGACACTGCTCTCTTCTTGAGTATTTCTGCATGCTTTTTCTCTGGGCAAAGATGGCTGATATCACAGTTGATCAGGTGGAAAGTACGCCCCCTAATGGAGGGAGGGTCAGTGCAACCTTCACGATCTTCAGCATCACTGTCGTCCTCATCCAGCCCAATCTGCATCTCCATGTAAAACATGCGCACATTGATGCAATCGTCTGTGGATAGATAAGAGGCTGAACAGTAGTGATCCTCCCATCTTCTGTCTTTTTTGGAGCCAATGATGCCACGATTGTCACCCCACAACATTGCCAGGTACGTTGTCTGTGGTGGGGGTTTGTAGGACACAATTGTGAACGGTTTCCTGTTAAGTCGCCACCAATCGGGCCTGAGGTCACTGAATGCACTAACCTCTCCTGCTTGTCGAGTGCTCCAAGAGTATGCAATATTGATTCGTGCGAGCTTGAGAAGCTCCCAAGTCGTCTTCATTTCGGGACCCAAGGTTGGATAGCCCTGTGTGACAATGGTGACTCTATGGATGCAAGCACCCAAGATGAACTTATCCAGTTGGTCGAAAGCAAATGACAAAGAGGCCTGATCCTTAGAACGATCACGCCATTAGAAAGCAAGACATGAGATATGAGCAGAAACCTCAATCCTGTAAAGCACTCACTTTCGGCACAAACCCCTGCTCAATCCTCCAGACAAGAAAGCTGATGAATCTAAAGCAGTCGAGAAAGGGACAATGTAATTGCCAAAAGGTGATATGTGCATCCTCTTCAGTTTTCCAGGGATAGACAATCCCTTCCTGCAACACACTAACCTTGAGAGGCCGGTTGCCATCCCAGTCAAGAATGTCTCTCAACGCACTGGTACAACGGATGATAAAAGCTCTGATCTGGTTGTGTGCCTTGACCAATCCTGGGCAAATGGTCCGAGAAGGGAAGTGATAAAAGTCATGACTTGCTTCGGAGGCTGGAAAAATCCATTCCAAAGGGTCACCCCTGATGGATCCAGGATCAACTGGGATGAAGGGCCTCCAGGGAAAACGCGAGTCATGAGGAGCTGGATCTACTGCCCAATTGTACAGTTTCAGGTGTCTGGCACGAGATAGATCAGTGTCAAAGGTCACGTCCGCTGGCAGGGTAAATGTGTTTCTAGAGATGTAAGATGTGGAACTCATGGTAGGGTAGGGGCAAAATGTGACAACTACCCATGCCGACTGCTGCAACCTCGTGACTTCAACCCAGGGGTATTGGTCTTGGGAGACAGAGGCTTTCATTGTGATGAAAAGATTGAAGCGGAACAATTGCTGGAGGAAAGTGCGTTGACGTGAAGGAGACAAAAAGTAGAGGTCTCAACAGATGTGGCACAAGAGCGGCACAAGACTATTTCTGGAGGAAAAACGCTCTCAGAAACTGCCTAGACAGCCGCGGAAACATGGTACCGCCCAGTGACGACCACGGGATGACTGGAAGGAAAGGGAGACTTGAAGACAAAGGAATAAAGCTTTCAACCGATAAGGACTCCACAAGACAAATTCTGGAGGAAAAATGCTCTCAGAAACTGCCTAGACAGCCGCGAAACACGATGCTGCCCAACGACGACCGCCTGAGGACTATGAGTGGGACAACTTGAAGTCATGTGAGCTCCGCTCCCACGGTCAGCAATTTTGGTCCCACGGTCACTCTTTGGCCGAATGTCTGTACGGACATCGTCATATTACCAGCTCTTAGCTCTATCAACAAATTTCTGAGAGTGACCCTCCTCCGGGAATGGGTTGCTCTCACTCCGCCACCGTCTATCCTCCTGTTGAGCAGCTTTCTGAGAGCAATTTTCCTCTAGAAGTGCGTTGTCATTCCCCCAACATCAAGCAGCCGTAGTCAGACGGCATCGCGTGTTTAGCGGCTGTCGGGAGACATTTCTGAGAGCGACCTTCCTCCAGAAATGTGATGTTCCCAGGCCATCTTCATATATCCTCTCGGCAATCAGCTTTCTGAGAGCGGCCTTCCTCCAGAAATGTGCTGCCCATAGGCCATCGTTCTTTGTGTCCCACCCTGCCATCAAGCGGGTGTAGTCAGATGGTGTTGCGCAGCTGTTGAGACACATATCTTAGAGCATCTTCCTCAATGAATGTGTTATCCCCATCTCTCCCCCCAACGAGCAGTTTTCTGAGAGCGACTTTCCTCCAGAAATGTGCTGTTTGCCGGCCACCTCTATTGTCCTGTCAAGCTTTTTGAGAGCGACCTTCCTCCAGAAATGTGTTGTCCCCAGAGCCTTTCCATTTATCCTCCCGGCAACCAGCTTTCTGAGAGTGACCTTCCTCCAGATATGCATTGCCCATAGGCCGAAGCTCTTTCCATCGCACCTTGCCATCGAGCTACCGCAATCAGACGGTGGCGCGTGGTTTGCGGCTGTCGAGAGACATTTCTGAGAGCGAGGTTCCTCCAGAAATGTGATGTTCCCAGGCCATCTTCATATATCCTCTTGGCAATCAGCTTTCTGAGAGCGAGGTTCCTCCAGAAATGCATTGCTCGTAGGCCCTTGTCCTTTGCGTCCCACCCTGCCATCAAGCAGCCATAGCCCAATGGCGTCGCGCGGCTTCTGAGAGCGATGTTCCTCCAGAAATGTGTTGTCCCCATCTAACCTCCCAACGAGCAGCTTTCTGAGAGCAATTTTCCTCCAGATATCCACTACTTTTAAGCCGTGGTTCTTTGCAACTCCATCAGGCAGCGTGCTGCTTCACCACATTGCATATAATGATGGAAAATATTCACAACGAGACTGGACCTACAAATTGTGATGCTACTGAGATCATCCTCTGCATCAAGAGGAAGACGGACTGGGCATCGCGCTGGATCTCTCATCATCGCTTCACATTCGCTTCACATTTGCTGAGCGATGAGCCGCCTTTGCTGCAGCAGAGGACATCTTCTCCGGTTTTTTGCCTCAATCTTCTGGTCGAAGAAGCGTGGCCTTATGCTTATACCTGAACTCACCTTCTCCAACAAACTCATCAGTCGCCTTGAGGGATTCTATATGACTTTAATAAGGTCCACGTACCAATCATCTTTGGGCTACTGAGGCATATCATGCTCATTGGGGCGTAGAACACGGATCTTGCCACGCTCACAGAAGCCACTGCGTACGCTGTTGTCGAGTTTGGTGGATGGAAGAACAATGCGCTGCCTTGAAAGTGCACATCGATTGTTCGACATGCAAGAACGTCGTTGGGGATATGTGTCAGGTATGTGACGTCCTCAACTACCATCTGTTTGCACTTGCATTCATTTGCTCACCATACTCGCTCTCCATTTGCATTTGCCTTTCTCCTTAAACCCTTTCACACTTCGTGTTTCGTTTGCGCTCCTCGCACCCTCACCACACATCACAGCCTACTCTCAATCATGAACCCCAAATATGCTTGGTACCGTCTTCAAGTCTCAACCTCGTTCCACATTGACGCGCTGCGGGGCAAGATCCATTTTTTCTTTGAACATCATCTGCCTGATTGTGGGTTCATTCAATCTGTTTGTGCAGAATTGTAGGGTTTTTGTTGTCTTTTCTGCCGCATCCCTGATCTACAACCACAGCCTTGATATTGATGCCGAGGGTTACATTGGCACTGTTGGAAGGAGGGAAGAGGTAGGGGAGAGAGGTGAAAGAGCAGTGAATTTGGAGACGTAGGCAGTGGGATAAAAAGACAGGACATTTCATACGGTTTGCAGGTCTGGGGTCAAAATTCACGTGGCAGAGAAGATGTCTCAGAGGGCCCTACAGCGCGGTATGTTGTCTTCACTCTCATAAATTGTAAAGAAGCTAATGAGGAGGTAACTTAAACTGGAATGCTATTCTAGTTTATGCAAGTTGTCCAGCCAGTTTTCCCTGAAGCAATTTGCATTGCCTATCCTGTGAACTCTTCCCTCCATCACTCCTTGGTGTTATCCTCGTTGTTGCCATTGCCCATTGCCTCGCCTGGCTCCCCCTCGTCTTTGTGCCCGTGTTCTTGCCCACGCACGCTCCTCGTCCTTGTTTTGAGTGACGTTGATGCCAGCCATGTGGCGCATGGTTCCGAACTGCTCAACTGCCTTGTCTTCTTCGGTAAGATACTACATGAAGAAATGGACTTTGTCACATTCCATTCGCCGCATACACACAGTTGACACGGGGATCTTCGATTTACACCCTCAAGCGTGACCACACGAAATGCGACAGCAAGGAAAGGAGAACACACGTTGAGTCAGCAGTTCCGGAGCCTACCGGCCCAGACGTTCACAGAAAGCGAACAGTCGATGCTCAAGGAGTTCCATGTACGTGCCCCTGTCCCTTCGATGCTGCCGTGACCACACCATACTCACAGCCGTAGCAGACACACCTCCCCGAGATATTTGCGAGCATGTACAACAAGCTGGATGCAAAGACAGCGCTCTATGGCGCAAATAAAGATCTGATTGTCATATCCAGCGACATACAGTGGTTCCTTTGGTGTGCTCCGCTGGTTTGGCTTCAACAGCTCGTGTTCCCACACACCGGCTGACACGTGCCCCTTTGCGCCGCAGGCATACAAGTTCTTCATGAATGATCTGGGCTCCCTAACGTAGATTTTCTGGCTCTTCAAGCCTTTGCTCTCCGCCAACACCCTCGCGAAGACAAAGGTCACTGGGAGCGGTGCACATGCGATTGGGGCAGAGCTGTGGCTGCTCATCATCAATGACAAGCTTCCAACGTGATACGGCGACACTGTGGCTGGCACCCCATTCTGATAATGTCCCCCTCTTTCCTCCAATTCCTTTGTGTCGCATTTGCACCTCTTAAAGGTGCCTTCAAAGCACTCCATCACCGCACTCTCCCACTTTTCCATCTTGATCTGCATCCACAAAGTGTCCCTCATCCAGCATGCGGACTGCAAGGCCACCGCCATGCAAGGCAACGGCGTGAACGTGAACAAGACACAGAGCATGCGCTCTGCATCCGGCAGGCACGTCTGTAGTGCTGTAGCTAGAGGCGAGGGTTAGGGCACCGCGCCAAGGTGGACCTGGCGATGCAGAGGGCTTGCATTGTGTAGTACTTAGTGATTTTCTAGTAGCCGGTAGCGTGTCCTGTGGCAGGGACGGGACAGAGTCGGGGCGGGCAGGAGGACAAAGAAGATGAGTAACAATGAGGGTGTTGAGTTTATTGAGGGTGGCCTCGCCACTGTCTTCGAGATCGGGGACGCCTTGCGCAACGAGCCATGGATGTGTCAGTGGCACAGCATAGTGAAGAGGTGCGCAGCTCTGTCCAGGACATATGTTAGCAAGAATAGAATGTTTGCATAGAGACTAGAGTGATCCACATTCAACTTTTATTATCTTTTTGCGAAACAGTTTATGATACGCAACACTGGTCAGTCTCGTGTGCGCTTGACCGAGATGTAATATGTGTGTGTGATTTTGTTTTTCGTGTGCGATGTCATTCTTGTGTGTTCGGGGGTTGTGCAGTCTCGTGGGGGAGCTTAGTTTTTTGTGTGTTCTCAAGTTTTTGTGCGGAGCTTAGTTTTTGTGGGAACCTCCATTGTCGTGCAGAATGAATAAAACGACACTTTGACCACCATACACAGCAAGGCTTCAACCACGCAGCATTATAGACAACAAATGTTCATCGGCATCACTAATATGAACACCAAATAACCACGTTCTTTTGTACATCATGATACAAAACTTCTCAGTGGGGACTACTCATAAACATACAACACAAGACAAAGCACACGACTGCCAACTGACCACAATATGAAGCACTCATACAATCAGAGATGGTGGAACTTGAAAAATCTGTCTTTTCAATCGAGTGGGATGACCTGTCCTAATCACAATGACTGCTCTCTATCCGCTTCAACATGGATCAAACTAGAGCCTTCGTCGTTGGATTGTACAAGATCAACTGTCACCATGCCTTCTAGTCAGCTAACATCCATTCTAGATTCAGCTGACTCACCCTCCTCTGCTTCCTGTGTTCCGGATGCTAGACTGGGGACGCAAGGCGGGATATCATCATCGAACAGAAATTGGTCCCCGCTGATGGAGTACTTGTGTTTGCGCCATGCGAACCACATCCTGACAATTTCTTCTCCAAACAAATCATAACCTTGGCTGATATGTCACCACAAAAAGGATCGCCATCCCCTTTGTTTTATGTCTCTGTTGAGCAGCGCCGCCCAATCTAGGACCAAGTACGATCAGCAAGCCACATTCTCAGATAAAACAAAACACTCAACTCATTTGGGCCATGTCCAGCACAGTGTAAGGAACCTGGCCCACCGCCTGCTCATCCTCACGATAGAGCATTCGCTGTGCGTGATTGTGACCGTAACCAGAGTACTCCCGATACAGGTACCCGTGGATCTTTGGCCATCGCCAGTTACTTCCCATCTGATCATTGCAACTGGCCGCGTAAATTGCCTTAAGAAACGCACGCCGCAGCCTCCAGATGTACGTGTATTTGCACATGTGTCTCGGCGACATCTCTAGATCCTTCTCATGTGTAGGATAGACAATGGGTGAGCCGTCGGGGTGCCGCAGTGACTCGAAGAAAGCCATAGCCTTGTTCATGAGGGTGAGGGGGATAGAATAGCACCAAGGCATGATGCAGGGATGTTCTTCCATCTGGTCATCGTCAAGCTGGTGAACAGTAGATAAGAGAACGTGGCACAGGGGACCATTGCCGTCGAGAAACACTCTGAAATGAGGCACGTCGATCCTGTCTGGCATGCTAGGCAACTCAGGGAATGCCAACCTGTTGTTATGATTGCAAGAGCATTGTTCACTCATCTTCCTTTGATATGGCACTAGAGTGATGTGGTACATTGCCAAAGGGCATATCAATATGTGGGAGGGGCAGATCAGATTAAATAGACACACGAGACGCAATTTCACTCACTGCGAGCAGGACAAACCCCATCGTGTCAGTCCGATGTACTAGGTTGCCACAAGTCCATGATCAAATATGATGTGTCAACAACGTGCAAAGCCTTCCCTCATCAGAGCATAATTGTCTAACGCAGTCTTCGTTCGAGAGCCTGCAACAAATGTAGTCATCGTAGGTCATGAAGGTGAATAAGGTCGTGTATAACCAGCCATACACACTCATACACCTCATCCGGATATTTCCAGGACGTGGGGAATTTCCCTTGGCAAACTTTAGCTGCTTTGGGCATTGCCAGGCTGGCCATTTCCACAATGCACTCCGTGACGGACCTCCTCTTTCTGCGACTCTCTCAACATCTGTCTCCCCTTCCACAAAGGTATTCACTTGCTCATTGCAGGTGGTATCAGGTGACCGACATCACTCAGTCTTGCTCATTGCAGAACTGCTATGCTTGACGAGTAAACTTCAAATGTCCATCACTTCAGCCTTTCGACGTCCAGACAAATCATGCTATTGAATCCTGAAGATGCGGAGCTAGCTCGCTCCATGAAGAAACCACCGCCGAAGGATCTTGTGGTGAGGATGCACGCTGTTATGGGGTTTGTGTCGGCGAGGTATGTTCACTCTCTCATGCACGATCTCAGCCTTTCTCACACAAGATTATGCTAGTGCGTCTCTGCCACCCAGCACCTTGCGAGTGCCATCACCTCTTGCGCACACTAAGCGGGTGTTATCCAAGTCTGCTTTGTGCCCCATTGCATAAGTGTTAAGAGCCGGCTCATAACACATGATATATGATCACCTGATCATATGACATGCGGTCTATGACCAACGGATATGACCTATACCCGGTGACCGACCCCTTGACTTCACCAACAGACATTGAGTTATCTTATCTTATCTTTCGTTCCTGGATTAACGATTGGTTACATCACTGACCTCATTGATTGCATCATGCTTCTCTGATCACATCATAGATTGCATCATTTTGATCGTTGATCGTTTACTTCTATTTACCTCGGTACCTTAAGAAGCACAGACCTTCTGTAGATCTTGCCCTAAAGCGGATCACGTATATATAGAACGAGCCAGAGACCTGTCTCGCCAGCTCGTTCACCTTTGTTACTCCCCCACCTGTTCTTACCCTTGACCTTTGGTACTAGCCATACCTCTGCTACATCATAGTCTTTGCCAACAAGCCAGACCTTTGATTGTCAATAGAACATTTGCTTGAGCATCAGTTCAACTTGCCCTGCACTTCTCTCTATCGTCATCCTCAACCACTCAGTCGTCATCTCAATACTGGCTGAGTTCTACACAGGACTAGCAGTATTCTATCTCGACTTTAGTGGGCAGCACATCTACTGTCATCCAGGTCCGCATCAGGTCGTACCCTCACACCTGTGGGAAAACCTTTGTGCTTTCCTGGAAACACGATACCATCACGAATCCCTCGTGCATTCTGAATTACGCATACAGTTAGCCGCTGGTGCTTTCATCGGACGCACTTGGATTTGGCACGTCCCTCAGTGACTCAGGAGCCTCCTGGCACATCACGTGCGAAGACTAGGGCTTAACAATAAGTCTGATATGCGTGCCTTCCATACGCCGCCAATATAGATTATACCATAGGAAACATGCAACACAATCCGAACGACCCTTGCAACAGAGTGCAGCATCTTTGCATCCTACATTTGCCGTACGCCGACAGAAGTCTTTCTATGAATCAAAAAATTCTTCAACTATAGCGGTAGCCTCGAACACAATCTCGCCACAATATATCTCAAAAACGAAGCCTCTTTTGTCTCTTGGCTCAAAGCCAACCAAAACATCTTGCACACAAGCATCATCTCTTGACACTGGTTTTCCACGATCTGGCACAGGAACCGTGCCAGCGCCCTCACCTCTCTTCAATTCCTCAAATACTCCAGCATCAGCTCTAGAGGATGCTTTGTTGCCAACGGTCTCAGAGGCATTACCTATTCCTCCATCCTCTCCACTCAGTTCTCTCACGTCTGAAGATGATGATGTTGAAGTAGAGCTGCCCATGAAAGTACCTTTGCCAAAGCAATCTGACTCATCTGCTCGATCGGACACTCGCATGATGTATGTATCAATGAATACATACAAATTGTCACTTATTCTCGACTTTCTACAGTATTTTGACTTACCCCTTTGTTGGCCATGGTGCGATTGATATCGGACCACAGGATATGGAGCGACTAAAACCTCGCAGATTCTTAAATGATAATCTCATCAATCTTGGTTTAAAGTAAGTGTTTGATTTTATCCAAAACCCGAGTGCTCGCTCATATGAACACAAAGATTGTGGTATGCCAAGTCAAGGGTGAAGGATTCTGTTGCTATGGACCAGGTACACATATATAGCACATTTTTCTATATGCAATTGTGAGTTACATCTCATGGAGCGCTGTGAAGATCGCTTATTTTTTTTTGTAGACGAGCTGGCTATGAAGCAGCCAAAAGTCATACAAATAGAGTCAATTTCTTCAGCAAGAAGTTCTTGATTGTCCCTATACATGATGAGTGCAAGCAAGCTTCTTAGTTCTGTGACTACATTGCTGAGACATGACTGATAGGGCGGAACAGCATTGGTACTTGGCAGTCATAAGCCATCCACGAGGCCTATTTGAGCGCCCGCCAGCTAAATACAATACTGTTTTTGCCGTTGATTTGGCGCGCCGACTTGGATGGACTATGTTGTTGGATAGCGAAGGCTCGACTACATCAAGTTGGGTCCACATGTGAGCCATAACGATGATGATCATTTCACTGTTACTCCTAATTGATCTTTGCCAGTACACAAATCTTTATATTTGATTCTCTCAACTGAAAGCATCGGAATACAGGCTGGCACTTAGCTGGATATCTATGTGAGGAGGTCAAGGCCCGAATCAATATCTGTTACGAACTGCTCGTTCAGTAACCCAAGAGTAACAGGTTCTTCCCTAGGTCGCACAGAGGACTGAGTGGTGGGCGAAGTCTCGACTGTATCAGGCGATGATACAGGAGGGGATAATAATTGGCTCTAAGAATCCTGTATGCGTAGATACAGGGGAACGAAGAGAATAGACTGAAGATCCTCAGCCTATTCTATGGGCTTTATATACTGTATGGGGTATAGGGTAAGAGTCCGTGTGCTTCTCCTAGTTCCCACCTAGGAGAGCTGTGGTCGCCGTCTCTCTCAGCCGGTGCCTACTCTTGTACTTCTCCAGTCGCACTGATCCATCATGGTGCGACGAGGTGCTTACCCATAAGCCCTAAGCCCATGGCATGTGAATGCCTCTCTTATCTCTGTGCGAACCTCGTGAGCCTCGTGTCCCTCCAATATAGCCTCTACCGATGTCTTGAAGAACCATCGGTCTTGTCGGCTCCTAAGGACATGCCAAATACCTTGGTGTATGCTCCGTAGTGGAGCCGCCTAGCATGTGATGCTTGATCCATTGGTTAGACACGGCCGCGAAGGGCCCCGATCGGTCAAGTCATAACATTACCCCCTTTCTAGGTCCCAACTCCTGAGGGGACTACTCGCTTGAGCAGAAACGAGCTTCATCGTCATTCCACGTGCAATTACTTTCTGGTCGTCAAATAGATTGGGATGCGTTTTCCCAATATCACTGCGTTTTCTGGGGCGAGGACCGACCTACGTCGTTTACAACGCCTAGGAGTTTTCCTTCTCCGTTGAGCTGTTTGATCCAGGCTCGTAGCAATATCAGCCACAATATTGCGTTGCCCTCGGTGTTCTTCCTTCACCGTACGTTTTGTGTGAGTACACTCCTAGAGTCGATAGGCAGCTACTCGACCAGGGCTCCCTGGTAGGTTTGATGAGCCAGTATTTTCTCTGGCGACGATGCAGAAAGGTGTCGTGCGAATGATTATAAGATGAAATAGAAACTCGTCTGTGGATGGGTGTGTGTCGTTCTTCTTCAAAATACCGAAGGCCATGCTTCAGTGTTTCCAGGATAGATCTTCATCTCCTTGATCTCCGGTATCGAGGGGGACTCCAGGTGTGTGGGTTGATTGCTTTACTAAGGCTTAGGCCCACCAACCTATCAAGAGTGAACATGGCTCTTGACTTGTTTTGAGTCCGGCAAGACCCCTTTGAAGATCCCTAACTCTGTCAGCCCCATACGGTGGCCCGTCCTGGTTAGAGATTGAGTGTTCGTCCAGAGTTTGTTTTTCACAAGGGAGCGAGCATGTAGCAGCGCTCCGCGTATTGAACACGAGGTAAGGACTTTGAAGAATAGACTTTGAACCCCATGGTCTCTTGAATAGACCATGGTATCCACCTTGACGGTAATTATTGCGGGGTCAGCGTAAGGTATGTCCTGGTAGTTTTAACGTCGTGCCGGACGTCCGTAGTTTTGCGTCTTTGCGGACGTCGGCTAGTTTATCCTTAAGTCATCGCGGACTGAGGCTAGTTTATGCATAAGTCGTTGCAGACTGCCCTGCTAGTTTAAACCAAGGTCGTTGCGGACCTATCCATCTTCCAACGTAGGAGTACCTGTAAACAAGATGGTAGACCTTTTCTGTGCGCCGGAACATTCATCGGTGATGCACATAGGGCCCTAGACCAAGTACAGCCATCTTGACAGGGTTCCCATTGAGGTAAGATGGTGACGGTTTATACTATATCAAACCGGATAACTTCTAGAGTTGCGAGAATAGACTTTAAGCCTATTTTGACACAACTCACATGGCCCTGTAGACAGAAGGGCAGCTCAGTTTATCGTCATGAAGGACGGCAACTAGTTTATAGTCATTGCGGACGTCCGCTATCGTCTGGCTTGAACCTCCCGAGCCTCGATAGATTTAATCCTCCGGGGTGAGGGTAGTTTAAGGTCATTTCGGACTATTGCAGCTGGAAGCGGTAATTCCAGCTCCAATACGGTCCCTAGAACGAGGGATAATAGTTTATCGTCATTGCGGACTAGATCAACATCGTGGCGTCAACAACGATGTCGATCAACATCTCCTATGCTGAAAGGAGTGGTAGTTTAACGTCTTTGCGGACGCAGCAATGCCGAAACATATCTCATGTTTGGACACTGCTCATGGCCCTGTAAAGGAAAGGGCAATCCCAGTTTAACGCCGTGGAGGGCGTCCGTAGTTTACCGTCATTGCGGACGCCTAAACACGAGGCACGGTCCCAGTTGCCTCTTGACTGGCCCTTGAAGCGGAATCCTTGCTTCGGACTTCAAGGGTAGAATGGGAGCGCCATGGAGTAGTCGTGGCCTTGTCGGAAGACTGACAACCCGCTCCATGTCCCCAAACCCCTCGCACGGAATTGAACCGTGTCGACCCCATATTCTTTTACTGTAGGGCGTATGGAATATGGAAGCGCCTCGACCTAGTCGGCAGGGTTCCGCAACGGTGGAGGCCCTCCCTTCCACCGTCTGCCAGAATACAACCACGCTCCGAGGGTCTTGGTAGCTTTAACGTCGTTCCGGACGGTAACTAGTTTATCGTCATTGCGGACCAAGCCTTTCGTAGTTTTACATCGTTGCGGATGTAATTTCTCCGTTTTGGGTTACTAATGGAGTGCGGCCATTAGTTCCTGCATCGCAGATAGGGCCCCCTAATGCGGAAACGACCCTGTAAAACCGGAGATCCAAAGTGGGACGTCCAAGACACCTGTCAGACCTTGACAGCGAGGTTGGTCCACTGTTCCCCAACGGCGAACATGCAACATGATTTCCCACCAATATTCATGCATCATTCATGTACCAGTACCAAGGTTATGTTGTGAATCCTAAGGGCCTCCTAATGCGGAAAGGGCCCTGTAAAACTGGGGATCCAAGCGGGACGCCCGATTCGCTTGTCAGAATACCTCTTGACAACGAGAGTGTTAGATGCTTGTCCTTGTCTTGAGACCAGAGGGCTGCAACGCAAAATGGTCAGGTACTTCCCCTGCCTTCTTATCTTTTCACAGTTTAACGTCATGCAGGACGTTCGTTCCGGCGTCCTGTGCGTGAAACCGGTACCTGTGATGCGGGAGGTCCTTTCCTCTCCGTCATCATGTTAAAAACCCGGGGTTCCTCCACTCCCTGGTTTAGTATCCTCCGCCAATGTCTCCGTAGTCCCCGTATCCTTCATCTGGCCTGTAATAGGGGTCGATGTCGTCGTAATTTCCGTCTTCGACCTCGTCCCAGGCGTCTAGTTCCGCTCGAGTCCAGGAAGTAGTTCGCTGAGTCGGACGCTGGCGGATTGGAGTTCTTCTACCAATGTGTGGATGCGCTCCTTCAATTCGATTATCTCGAGGACGGTTTGGAGTCGGTGAATCTCTTGGTTGAGTTCTTCTAGGACTGCTTCGCCTGGGTTGAGGGGTTGTCCTCGCCCTTTGGTTCCCTCGTCCCTCATTCCTCCTGTACCTTGGAGGGTGTTCCTCATTGCTGCCTCCTGCGTCCTGCCCGGTGGATTGTCCTGCCGATATGGGAGGTAGGGCCTCTCGGTCCCTTCATGCCTGTCGTTGGACTGTGGTCCAGACATATTCTGTCTGGGTGGATGCGTCTCGACTGTTTGTAGCCGGTATCGTCCTGCTGGCTTCGCTCCATGGTTGGACACGGAATGGATCGATCCGGACGGGATGGGCGTGGGAGGAGTGTCTTGTGTTGGTGCGCGAGATGAGGGCGGGTAGGAGCTCCAGGTTGATGAAGGAGGAGATCTCATCCGGATGAATGAGTAAGGCGTAAGCCCCATTATTTCCTCGGGCATACCAGGAGGCGGCCCTATGATCATCTGCATAGGCCAGAAGCCTGACCTGGTCGCTCGCGTCAGCAAGGCGTCTGGGTACGTCGTCGCTCTCGCTCCCTGGTTGCCCGCGGAGATGGTGGTGCGTTGGAGCAGCGCGTCTCCTAGCCCTTCCAACTCTCCGGGGTGCAGATCTCGACTACTGGTAGGGGGCCCTCTGGTCCTGGCAGCTGATGTACCAGCCGTTGCTGGTTCTTGTACACCTGCCTCAGCAACTGTAGGCGATGCCAGGTCCGCAGAGTTTCTTGGTCTTCTTCCGCTTCCCGTTTCCTGCCTTGTGTCTCTTTGAGCCAACGCTGTCGTCGGTCGCGGAGGCGTTGGCGGAGTAGGTCTTCCTTCTTCTTGACGTCCTTCATCGTGCTCGTCATGAGCTCCCTCAAACCGTGGTGAGGTTCGGGAACCCGTTCGATCTTCGACGGTGAGCGCGGTTTGGTGGACAACGATTGGTATGGGAATTCCTTCTGGAGTTGCTGGGCGGCTGCTTCGGCTAGGGCGTCCAGTGTCGGGGTTGGCCACGGCCAGAATGATGTCTGGCGAGGGGTTTCTTGAAGGGGAGGAGGTAGTTCCGTCATCAATGAGCATGGCACGTCCAGGGGAGTAATCAAGGGAGGAGTGGTCGGACATGTACTGGGGAGGATTCTTGCTTTTGAAAGGATGGGGGTCTCTCCTTTTTATATCTTTCTAAAGCTTAATCGCCGCAGGTCGGGGTTTGTCTGGGTAGTTTTCGTGGAATTCACGAAGCGCCTCGTCGGCCGTATCTTTGAGGAGGGCAAAGGGTTCCCAGGTGTTATCGGCTTCGGAGTATCCGACCCACTTGACAAGGTACTTGGTCCCTCGTCCCTGACGTCTTGAATCTAGAATGGCCTCCACTTCGTAGTGTTCTTCTTCATTCAAGATCTCTGGGGCAGGTCTGGGGAAGTTCCTTCCGTGGGCCTCTGTCTCGTGATACTCCATGAGTATGGAGGCATGAAATACCGGGTGTATCTTCCACGTTTCAGGTATTTTCAGCCGATAAGCCAGAGGGCCGATTCTTTCGGTCACTGAAAAGGGGCCATAGCGCCTAGGTGCCAGCTTGAATTTCGGATGGGTCGTCCGAATGTGGGTTCCTTCTAACCAAACTTGGGTTCCTACTTCCCACTGCGGGAGTTTCCTGTGCAGATCCCGGTCCTTGGCGTGCTGCGCTGCTATCTGTAGACTTGCAGCCGCCTCTTCTTGGACTTCCTTGATTAGCTGTAAGCGTTCAGTTACTGCGGGCACCTTGGTCTCCAGAGCTGAGTCGACCGAATATGGTGGGTTGAACCCATAAAGGACCTCAAACGGTGACTTTCCAGTGGCGGAGTGCTTCCGGGTGTTGTGGGAGAATTCTGTGAAGGGGATCAAGTCCACCCAATTATCTTGGTGGTAATTGCAAAACACTCGCAAGAATTGCTTGATCTCTTGGTTTACCCGTTCCGTTTCTCCGTCCGTTTGGGGGTGATAAGCCGTGCTGAGGGCAGGGGTGATTCCCATTCCTTTCCATAGTTCCCTTGTGAATTTTGCCGCAAATTGAGGACCTCTGTCGGACACCACCTTGGTCGGTAAACCATATCGCTTGAACACATTGTCCTGGAAGAGCGTCGTAGTTTCTTCGGCCGTGATTGTCTTTTTGCACGGGGTTATGACTATTCCTTTTGACAGGCCTTGATCGACCACCACGTTTATCGAGTCGTAGCCTCTGCTTTCCGGGAGGTCTGTTACGAAGTCGGTGGAGATGAAGCGCCAAGGGGCGTTCGTGGTTTCCAGTGGTTGGATCGGTGGATGGATCCTGTGGGGCAGGTTCTTGGTGGATTGGCAGACTGCGCATCCATCCACATATTGGTGTACGAACTTGGTCATGCTTGACCACCAATAATGGCACTGCACCAATTCCAAGGTCTTTGCTCGGCCTGGGTGTCCTGTAGCCATAGTGTCATGGTGTGTTTTGACAATTGTTCGTCGGAGGAGGTCGTCCTTTGGAACACAAATGTAACCGTCGCGTCTTGTGATGCCATCTTCATGTGTCCATTTTCCTAGGTCGCCCTTCATTGCATTCGGTCCTTTCTCTAGCAATTTCTTTAGGGCGACGTCGACTAGCAAGTCGCGTTCCGAGCGCGAGTGTCGAATAAGGGAGAGGGTGTCCGAGGATACAAGTTCCGTTGCTTTGACGTGTATGCCTTTGCTTGGCTCTACCAGAGTTTCGCTGGACTCGGTGAAAAGTCTGGATGGGAGTAGAGTCTGTGCCTTGTTATCAGATTCCACCCCCTTACTAAGGTCTGGACGCCTGGACAGAGCATCGGCATGATTAGTAGTCCCAGCTTTGTAACTGAGCTGGAAGTCAAATCGAGACAAAAACAGACTCCAGCGTGCTTGTTGCCTTGATAAGTCGCGCGCGGTCTGAAAGTGTTCTAGATTTTTGTGGTCCGTCCAGACCTCAAAGGGGTGTCTAGCGCCTTCGAGGTAGTGTTTCCAGTGCTCCAGTGCCTTGATGATGGCGAGGAGTTCGCGATCATGTACGTCGTAATTCCATTCAGCCGGCGAGAACGATCCCGAGAGGTATGCAACAGGGTGCCAGTCGTTATCAGCTCCTTCCTGTAAGAGGACTGCGCCGTATGCCACGAGGGAAGCATCGGTGACGAGCCGGTAGGGGCGCATCGGGTCAGGGTATAACAGGACGGGTTGACTGATGAAGGCTTTCTTCAGTCGATCGAACACCCGTTGACACTCCGTGGTCCAGTTCCATCTTGTATCTTTCTTCGTGAGGTCATGCAGGGGTCGAGTGATCAAAGAGAACTTGTCAATGAATCGTCGGTAAAAGTTCCCTAGGCCTAAGAAAGAGCGGATGTCGTGGACTGTGCACGGGGTGGGCCATTCCTGGATAGCTTCAATTTTCGAGTCTTCCATAGCGACGTGGTCTTTCGAGATCGTGTACCCAAGGTAGTTTAGCTTTTCCTTGTGGAATTCGCATTTCTCTGGTTTGAGGTAAAGATCGTTGTCGCGCAGGATTTGGAGGACTCGCCGAAGAATCACAATATGTTCTGCTGTGGTCTTCGTGAAGATGAGGATGTCGTCCATATATACCGCTATTTTCCGAGCCAAGATGAGTTCCTGGAAGATCATGTTCATCATGGCTTGGAAGGTCCCTGGGGAATTGCAGAGCCCAAAGAACATTACTGTAGGTTCAAAGAGCCCCAAGGGTGTGACGAAGGCCGCTTTGGATTCGTCTCCTTTCTTGATGCGCACGTTGTTATATCCCCACCGAACATCGAGTTTCGAGAACACGGTTGCGCCTTTAATAATATCCAATAGTTCTTGGATTAATGGCAGGGGGGTGACATCTCGAATGGTGTGTTCGTTAAGGTGACGATAGTCTTGTACTGGACGGAGCTTCCCATCTTTCTCGCTTACGAAAAAGAAAGAGGCTGCGCTATGTGCTGTTGACCGACGTATTGTTCCTCTGGAAAGGTGCTCCTTGACGAACTTCCCTAACTCATCGTGCTTTTACGGGCTCAGAGGAAATATCCGCGGGGCCTGGGGTACAAAAGATGGTTTGAGGTTTATCGCGTGGTCCCATATTGTATGATGGGGGAGCCTCTGCGATCGTCGTTCGCTGAAGATGTCGAGGTAAGAATGATATTCTGTCGGCACCCGGCCTTTCAAGTCGGTGGTGTCGATTTCTTCCTCCAGGTCTTCGTCAAAGCTTGCAAACCCCGAGGGTTCTGGAGCTACCTTCCTAATGACAGGTTCTCCTGCGCTATCCATTGCGGAGGAGTCAAACGGTGTTTGCACTTCTTTAGCGACTTTTCTCGAGGATTTGCTCTTGGCTGCCTCTCGTTGAGCTTGCCGGCATTCCTTCCTTTCGGTCACTTGCTCTTCGAGCCACTTCCGAGCCTTGTGTTGTCGGGATTTGTGCTCGAGTAGCTCCATGAACCGAGTTTTCCATTCCTTCGCTGGTACTTGGTCCCATTGTTCTTTAGTCCAAGTCCACGAAGGTCCTACCGGTTCTGAGACAAGATGCGGCTTCATCCGCTGGGGAATCTTGTCGCCGCGTAGTTTAGCTAGCCATGCCTTCTTGGTAGGCTCTTCCCTTGCCTTGGTAAACCCATATGGTTGTTGGCAATCTCTGGGGCATCGATCAAAGCATACCTCACGGCGCCTCCACCCGATGGAGGGGTCGTGGTATTTTAACCAATCCGTTCCTAGGAGCATGTCGTCTTTTCCTAGGTTGGTGATGAACATCTGGACGCGTTTGGTGTGGGTTCTTCCTCGTCTATCCTTGACGGTGAGATTCGCGTCTAGGCCTCGTCGTATGAGGCCTGCTTTGTTAATGGTGTCATCGACGTTGCGAACGCGGATGGGGCGGTTTAAAGGATAGGTGGGGAGGTTATGCTTCTCTACCCACTTCTCGTTTACCAGAATCCATTCGCATGCTGAGTCGATGGCGGCCCTGGCTCCAGCGCTTCTTCCTCGAGTTGATAATCGCACATCAAGTCGAATGGGGGTGATGATATGACTGGTCATTGCTCCGATTCGAATACATGATGGGGAATCATACTCGAGCTTCCTCGACCCTCTCTCTTTGGCTGGAGAAGGAGAGGTCAAGAAAAATCCTCCGCCAGGTCCACCAGCATCTCTTTGGCCTTGGCCTCCCCTACTTCTTGGAAGAGTGCTCGGACGCCATTAGTATCACTGACGGGTCCGTTTCTTCGTCGTCCGTTAGGCGGTACGTAGCGCTCTCCATTGCTCTGGCGTGATCCTCCCCTTCTCGCGGAAGGGTCCTCACGTTCCACCGAATTACCAGGTTGTGGTACCTGACGGTGGTGGCCATGAGAACTCCCCTCCTCCAGTCCTCGATGTAGTCGCGCATCGTTTCCCACCGGGGATTCTTGCTCGTCTTCATCCTCCACGTCTGCAGCGCGAGTTCGTCTACCTCCTCCGCCCATCGGCTTGCGCGGATTTCCTCGAGGCGGGGGAACGCCTCTGCGAGGGGAACGGCAGTCAGACGCCCAATGCCCTAGCTTCCCACAGTTGAAATAACGAGTGGTAGGCTTGCCATCATAAGTGCGCTTCTGGCGAGCAGCATCTCTTTTTTGGGAGGCGTCGATGTCCATGTTGACTACCTGGTTGTTCATTCTGCGAGGAGCGGTGGTGGAGTTGTAGCGACGAGCTGGTTGGAGGTGAAAGCGGTTGAGGAAGTCGCTTCGGAAGGAGGTGGAGTTGGCGAGGATCGCCTTTTCACTTCGGGCTCTCAGGCGTCCGTCTATTTCACAGGCAGTGTTGACCCAGTCTTGGATTGTGTCCTTCGGCGGTGTTTCTTTGTCATAGATTTTGTCCATGACCCTCGGATCAAGCCCCCTCTGGAAGTAAGGAACTTGTTCCTTGTCGGTGATGTCGGCGTCGGCGGCTATAAGGATGAATTGGTTTGAATATTCATCCACCGTCATCTTCCCCTGAGAGAAAGACATGAGGGCGCTTCGGGCCTTGTCCGTGAGGTTTGTTTCCTTGAACTGGAGTTTAAACCTGGCAAGGAAGTCGTCCCAAGTTCCTACGGTCTTGGGCGGGGTCGCCCTACTGTCTTCTTTAGGAAACTTTCCGCCCATACGCCGGCCGTTCCATATCTCATGCAAGAGAGAGCGAGGGAAACCTTGTCTGTATCCGTCTTGTATCGGTCCGATTCTGCTGTAAAAAGGAGGAGGCAATTCATGATGAATTTCTGTGATTGTGTTCGGTCTCCCTCGAAGTTATCAGGGAGTTTGAGCTTGCCCCTTCCCGACGAGACGGGGGGGTCTGTAGGATTTGTCGACATAATGTTTCGGGTGTTGATCGGTGTTTGAATATCCGAGGATTCGGACTCGGATGTTCCTTCTTCTTCCTCCGATGTGTCCGGGATTTCCGGTTCGGGGTTCCTGTACTGGGGTGGCTCTACCCAGTCTTCTGTTATTTCGTCCCAAGCCCACTCAGCTTCTGTTTCGTCTTCTCTTGTGAAGAAATATTGTCCTTCTCGGTACGAGCAGTTATCAAAGTTTGGGGGTGCTGGCCGATTGGTGTCGGAGTAATACCAGCGGTTTTCTCTTTGATGGATAGGACAATTATTCTGTCGAAGTTGGTTATGGGTTCGTCTAGTGCCTGGTGGGAATCCTAGGCCTAGGTCTTGCTCCAGGGTGTGTGAAGTAACTCTCTTCGGTGGGGGTCTATGCCACCGATGAGGGTTGTGAGAAAGAGTGTGGCAGCAAGCAGAGTGTAGTGCAAGGTAGGGGCAAAAGCGAGTCTATTCTAGTGTTACGAACTGCTTGTTCAGTAACCCAAGAGTAACAGGTTCTTCCCTAGGTCGCACAGAGGACTGAGTGGTGGGCGAAGTCTCGACTGTATCAGGCGATGATACAGGAGGGGATAATAATTGGCTCTAAGAATCCTGTATGCGTAGATACAGGGGAACGAAGAGAATAGACTGAAGATCCTCAGCCTATTCTATGGGCTTTATATACTGTATGGGGTATAGGGTAAGAGTCCGTGTGCTTCTCCTAGTTCCCACCTAGGAGAGCTGTGGTCGCCGTCTCTCTCAGCCGGTGCCTACTCTTGTACTTCTCCAGTCGCACTGATCCATCATGGTGCGACGAGGTGCTTACCCATAAGCCCTAAGCCCATGGCATGTGAATGCCTCTCTTATCTCTGTGCGAACCTCGTGAGCCTCGTGTCCCTCCAATATAGCCTCTACCGATGTCTTGAAGAACCATCGGTCTTGTCGGCTCCTAAGGACATGCCAAATACCTTGGTGTATGCTCCGTAGTGGAGCCGCCTAGCATGTGATGCTTGATCCATTGGTTAGACACGGCCGCGAAGGGCCCCGATCGGTCAAGTCATAACAATATCATGCCTCTGTTCAAACCGCATGCAAAACAGTTTGAGGTGGGTCACATTTGTTGTGTATGATGTATGATTCTTGAATGAATGTCCTTGTCAGGTGCCCATGCAACCCAATCAGTATGATTGTGGCTTGTACCTTCTCCACTTCAACTATCTTTTCATGAAAAACCTGGATATGTTCATGAGACCGACATTGGTAAGTCTTCACAATGCTTGCTATCATGAATCCTGATCTATTGCCCTTGGGCCATCATGCAAGACATTGAAGAAGGGGCATGCATCAGGGGCAGAAATAGAATGGGAGGCGAGCGTCATTCCCACCATGCGTGAGATGCTGAAGGCAGAACTCCTCAAACTTTCTGATGAATGGCAACAGCTCTTGGAAAGGTGAGTACGTAGCGTAATGTGCAGACTCAAAGTCATATGCTGTTGAGTCTGTAGAACATGGCCACTACTGTTCTGTCTCGCAGACTTGCTGACCATTGAGTCTTTGGTTCTTCCCTTAATACGCACTTTTACCATTCCCACAACTTGATCTTCATGCATATGAGCCGGTTCATATTGAAATGAGTGGCTACGTATCAATCCTATGGTGTTGAGTCTAATGGCTGTACATTAATTCTATGCTGACTAATGGCTGTATATGAATCCTATGGTGTCAACGCTTTGGTACTAATTTTCTAAAGTTCTGTAGCTTGCTCCTCATTGGTATCTCCCCCTTGATTATCTGAATCTGTGGTGAGATCAATTACTTCCAACGGGCATTCGTGGTGAGCGAAGGCCCGACAGGTCGTGATCAATCGACAGGAGCACTTCACAAAGAATTTGGAAAAGGCCTCTTTGGAAACACCTGGATAAATGTTTGTGTCTATCTGTCAAAGGAGGTCATACAACAGGTTTGGTCAATATTGAGTAGAGACACGGCGCCTTTGCACAAGGCGGAGAAGTGGGGTTTTTTTTGAGGTTACATCTGAAATGGTGAGTGAGTTACACCTGAATGTCAAACAGGTACTGACACTCACTGATTTGTGCGTGAGTGCATTTCAGAGGCATTGGAAAGGGGTTCAGAGAGACATATCCTGCTTTGCTAAAGTGTAGCACTGGTTGTGGGCACACTTCGGTTGCCTCTGCGTGGGAGCCAATTCTAGACCTAGAGATTGATCTCAAGGTGCTCACCACGAGGCGCGCACATATGCACTGGACAACCAATATGTTAGTAGGCATTCTCAAGGCAAACTTGTGAGATCGGTAAGTTGTGTGTATTCACGCTCATTGGATGGGACTGACCTATATATCCACACACTCCATGTGCGCATCGAGCAATGTATTGACCATGGAAAAGACCCAACGTTGCAAGATACATAGCTGCCTCCGTGAACACCGGTGGTCCATTTCTCTCGAGCAAGGGGCACAAACAATACGGCCCAAGAAATCTATTTGTCAGGCAGTGTTTCCTCAGAGACAAAGGCACAACACGGTCCCCCTCCCTTAAGCTTACGGGCCTGCATTGTGCGTCAGACATTTTCAAATTTTTGAGGTGACAAGACCCACCACTTCCATGGAACCATCTCCCCTGTTTGAATGTTGTACTGAAAAACCGTGTTGTCAGATCCCTGAACCTTGTCCAGGTATCGGCAATAACGAGAAGGGATGGAGATGACCAGTGATTCGCGAGTTAAAGGTTGGGACAACATGGCTAGGCAGTGCAGGATGAGATGGCCTTGAGCAGGTCAATGTCCTAAATACCCTTGAGGGTTGCTTTGAATTGGCTTGGATACCCGAAGCCCGACCTTCCTCCTCCTACCCGAGGTGACTCGCTCTGACTCCCACTGACTTTCTAACTCACCATAGTTTATGACTCGTTCGCTTGCTTGCTCGCTCGTTAAAAACTTTAGACGTGATACCAGGTCCCACACCTGTTTTCTCATCGACGCACCGTTCTTACTTCCATGCCTGAGGACCACTCTCTTGGTGATAAACGGCAGCCTATTGCTCTTCAACTAGGCTCCAGGAAAAGGCCGTAAGCACTACTTTGCCTTGCCTGCCTGGGCGACCTCTGACCCTCCGCAAGATGTCTCACAGATCCGCTTGTTCATCACGGTCGTCATTTTGGACGGACTGTACATGCTCTTTGCAACGTCCAGTCTATAATCACACGTGGTCTTCTTAGAATAGGAGAGCTGGCTGAGGAGCCTGAGTCCTTGACATATGAGTGAGCCGTTCCTATCTAAGGCCAACTCGCTGAATCAATCTTTCTTGTCATGCACTGCGTGTTTCTTTGTTTGATAGGCAGAGGCAGGAGTACAAGGTTTATGAAGAATTACATCGGATGGTCCCCCATCTTGAAGAGCGCCTACAGGAAGGCTCTGACGAGGAGATCATGCACATAGGGGAACTAGTAAGTGTGACCGCATCACCTTGAGTGTGGCTATTTAACGGTAGGGCAGATTCAAAAAGGGGTGTCTAGCACTAGATCGGACGATACAAAGAGTATGAAAGGCCCTATCCTCGATTGGATCACTCCTCGAGGCCAATCCCTTATTCCGCCACTCTCCCGTAACATGAAATCAGATTGGGGCTTTCGCCATGAACAGACAGAAGCGCTGCTTTGCCCTGCAGGATTGGATTGGTTGAATCCTGAGTAAGATCAAATAATCTCATTTTTTCCCGTTCATCTCACTCGAACAGTATCAAACAGAAATTGCGAGATGGTGAAATGCTTATTCCAGGAGACCAGTGGCCCATTTTTCTATATGCTGGTTATCGGTACGATTCTGATGACCCATGGAAGGGGCTTTTCAAGAGCCAGCTGCTCATCTCAGTATGTTTCTATCTGGTACTTTCGACGAACTTGCATGCTGATGTTCATAGGCCTATAAGCACATGTTTACATCTCCAAGTTCAGTGGAAAAGGATGCGAGGGCCACAAGGTCTGGGAACGTGCGGATTTACGGTATGAAATGCATCACACCGGCATCGATCGTTTACATTGCCATGCAGGTAGCTGTTAAGAGACCCTTTCGCATGTTGCTTCTGATTCCCCTTTCTAGGCTCAATTTTCCCTCTCGTTGTCAGCTGTATTTTCTCGAACAGATACTGTCACCAACTCAGAGCGTTTTTCAATAGTGTATTGGAATTGTTTGAGGATGTGGAGGAAAAGAGGAAGTTGACGCACTATTATTATGGTGGAACCGGTACATATCTCAAAGTATCTTCGACCCTTTCTGACATTCTTTGAAGTCAGATTTTTCCCAGTTTTTTTCAGCTCACCCCGCAGCATCAACCAAGTGCGCTGGCCAAGATCAGAGAAAGAAGGGCTCAGAGAAAAGCGGCTGAGGCGAGGAAGGATCCTATCTCAAGGAGCCTACCGTTGAGGAACGTACTAGACGTCGGGCAGTATAATATGCTTTTCACGGTATCAATGCCTATCATCTGTTGCTTCATCTTGTGTGCAGAAGGGACTATATCTTTCCTTCCAATGATAGTAGCTTCTGCAATCATCATAATTAGTTACAATAGTAGATATCCTCGCTAGACGTTGCTATTTCTTAATCATTTTAACAATTAATGTGTCAAGCCTGACCGGACTCCATCATATGTCCAGGTCTTGATAATTGCAGTCAATTGTGCGGCTTTCTTACTGCATTTCACAATCACTTTGCTTCTGATTCATTTTTACTCACATTTAGACTCAGTATCGCGCTGATGTTGCGTGATCAAGTCTGGACGAACATTGTCACTCTTGCATGTGTTGGCCGTGAACGTCAGTCTGGCAAGGATTGTCAGCACCGGCAACTCCATCGTTAATTATAAAGGTAGGCTCTATTGCTGACAATTTGGCTTTCTTATTGACCTTTGCGAAACCCTTCTCCCTGATATAGGTTGATCTTATCTCAAATTCTTGCATGTGTTGGCCGAGAACATCAGTCTGACAAAGATGATAGCCTTCGCAAATCCCGCTGTCTATTACAATGATTGGTACTACTTTTAATCACATAACATTCTTGTTGGCTGTCTCGAGGGCTGTCCTTCCGATGCATGTGCATCAACCTTGAACCATGGCTATATTTCCTCTATTTCTTGACATTTGCTGTCAACCTGTTGTTGATGGAGAGTTTCACCAACATCACCAGGCATTACTTGACTAGATACTTGTGCTGTGTACCCAGAAGTATGATTGATATGTCACTTCATTATCTTTAATCTTTTGCTCACCAGAGGTCATCGATGTTGCATTCCTGCTCATCTTCACCTTCTAATCCCATATCTGATATTCTTTGTAAAGTTTGGAAAGCCTAAGGGATGTTGTGGTATCTACCAACCGTGCCGCCTCATGTATGGCTTGCCCGTACAATGTAAAAGTATTGGATATATTATGGTTATTACATAGCTTATATTACTTTATATAAGAATGTCATTTCGCTGCCAATTCCCCGATGATATCCTTAGCCTATCGACCAGCCTAGCAGAAGCTACTTGGGCAAAGTCCAAGCTAGGCACTGCATACAAAATAAAGAACATTGGGAACATCATCCTCAGAATCAAGGTCAAGCGTGATCACTTCCGCAAGACCATCTAGATTTCCCAACACAGTTTCCTCCTTTGCATACTTGAACGTACAGGGATGTCTGATTGCAATGCTGAATCAATACCGCTCCTTGCTAGTGGTGCATACTAATTACTCTTTGAACCAATTGACAATGCGGAATACAAGCAGATCAAGGGAGAGCCCTTTTAAGAGATACTGGGCACAATTAACTACCTTGCTGTCATGACACGCCTAGATATCTTGTATGTGGTCCAAACACTTGGGTCATTCTCCCATTGCCCCTACACACTTGTGTAGGTACCTGAAGGGCATGGCAAGCTATGAGATCACTTATAGAAGTGAAGAGGCAGATTATTTCCCCATCAGATACTTTGATGCCAATTATACTGTCGAGCCTGGCCAATGATTCTCTACCAGTTGAGTCTTTCTCCTCACTGGCACCCTTATTACATAGAGCTCAAAAAAACAGTAGTCCGTATTATGACTTGACCAATCGGGGCCCTTCGGGGTCGGTCTAACCAATGGATCAAGCATCACATGCTAGGCGGCTCCACTACGGAGCGTACACTAAGGTATTCGGCGTGTCCTTAGGAGCCGACAAGACCGATGGTTCTTCAAGACATCGGTAGAGGCTATATTGGAGGGACACGAGGCTCACAGAGTTCACACAGTAATAAGAGAGGCATTCACATGCCATGGGCTTAGGGCTTATGGGTAAGCACCTCGTCGCACCATGATGGATCAGTGCAACTAGAGAAGTACAAGAGTAGGCACCGGCTGAGAGAGACGGCGACCACAGCTCTCCTAGGATGGAAACCTGGAGAAGCACACGGACTCTTACCCTATACCCTATACAGTATATAAGGCCCATAGAATAGGCTGAGGATCTTCAGTCTATTCTCTTCGTTCATTCGTATCTTTGAATACGAACCTCTTTGTTCCCCCTGTATCTACGCATACAGGACTCTTAGAGCCAATCACTATTCCCTCCTGTATCGTTACCTGATACAGTCGAGACTTCGTCCACCACTCAGTCCATTGTGCGACCTAGGGAAGAACCTGTTACTCTTGGGTTACTGAACGAGCAGTTCGTAACACTAGAATAGACTCGCTTTTGCCCCTACCTTGCACCACACTCTGCTTGCTGCCACACTCTTTCTCACAACCCTCATCGGTGGCATAGACCCCCACCGAAGAGAGTTACTTCACACACCCTGGAGCAAGACCTAGGCCTAGGATTCCCACCAGGCACTAGACGAACCCATAACCAACTTCGACAGAATAATTGTCCTATCCATCAAAGAGAAAACCGCTGGTATTACTCCGACACCAATCGGCCAGCACCCCCAAACTTTGATAACTGCTCGTATCGAGAAGGACGATACTTCTTCACAAGAGAAGACGAAACAGAAGCTGAGTGGGCTTGGGACGAAATAGCAGAAGACTGGGTAGAGCCACCCCAGTACAGGAACCCTGAACCGGAAATCCCGGACACATCGGAGGAAGAAGAAGGAACATCCGAGTCCGAATCCTCGGATATCCAAACACCGATCAACACCCGAAACATTATGTCGACAAATCCTACAGACCCACCCGTATCATCGGGAAGGGGCAAGCTCAAACTCCCTGATAACTTCGAGGGAGACCGAACACAATCACAGAAATTCATCATGAATTGCCTCCTCCTTTTTACAGCAGAATCGGACCGATACAAGACGGATACAGACAAGGTTTCCCTCGCTCTCTCTTGCATGAGATATGGAACGGCCGGCGTATGGGCGGAAAGTTTCCTAAAGAAGACAGTAGGGGCGACCCCGCCCAAGACCGTAGGAACTTGGGACGACTTCCTTGCCAGGTTTAAACTCCAGTTCAAGGAAACAAACCTCACGGACAAGGCCCGAAGCGCCCTCATGTCTTTCTCTCAGGGGAAGATGACGGTGGATGAATATTCAAACCAATTCATCCTTATAGCCGCCGACGCCGACATCACCGACAAGGAACAAGTTCCTTACTTCCAGAGGGGGCTTGATCCGAGGGTCATGGACAAAATCTATGACAAAGAAACACCGCCGAAGGACACAATCCAAGACTGGGTCAACACTGCCTGTGAAATAGACGGACGCCTGAGAGCCCGAAGTGAAAAGGCGATCCTCGCCAACTCCACCTTATTCCGAAGCGATTTCCTCAATCGCTTTCACCTCCAACCAGCTCGTCGTTACAACTCTACCACCGCTCCTCGCAGAATGAACAACCAGGTAGTCGACATGAACATTGACGCCTCACGAAAAAGAGATGCCGCTCGCCAGAAGCGCACTTATGATGGCAAGCTTACCACTCGTTGTTTTAACTGTGGGAAGCTAGGGCATTGGGCATCTGACTTCCGTTCCACTCGCAGAGGCGTTCCCCCGTCTCGAGGAAATCCGCGCAAGCCAATGGGCGGAGGAGGTAGACGAACTCGCGCTGCAGACATGGAGGATGAAGACGAGCAAGAACCCCCGCTAGGAAACGATGCGGGACTTCATCGAGGACTGGAGGAGGGGAGTTCTCATAGCCACCACCGTCGGGTATCACAACCTGGTAATTCGGTGGAACGTGAGGACCCTTCCGCGAGAAGGGGAGGATCACGCCAGAGCAATGGAGAGCGCTACGTACCGCCTAACGGACGACGAAGAAATGGACCCGTCAGTGATACTAATGGCGTCCGAGCGCTCTTCCAAGAAGTAGGGGAGGCCAAGGCCAAAGAGATGCTGGTGGACCTGGCGGAGGATTTTTCTTGACCTCTCCTTCTCCAGCCAAAGAGAGAGGGTCGAGGAAGCTCGAGTATGATTCCCCGTCATATATTCGAATCGGAGCAATGAACAGTCACATTATTACCCCCATTCGACTTGATGTGCGATTATCAACTCGAGGAAGAAGCGCTGGAGCCAGGGCCGCCATCGACTCAGCATGCGAAGGGATTCTGGTAAACGAGAAGTGGGTAGAGAAGCATAACCTCCCCACCTATCCTTTAAACCGCCCCATCCGCGTTCGCAACGTCGATGACACCATTAACAAGGCAGGCCTCATTCGACGAGGCCTAGACGCGAATCTCACCGTCAAGGATAGGCGGGGAAGAACTCACACCGAACGCGTCCAGATGTTCATCACCAATCTAGGAAAAGACGACATGCTCCTAGGAACGGATTGGTTGAAATACCACGACCCCTCCATCGGGGGAGGCGCCGTGAGGTACACTTTGATCGTTGCCCCAGAGATTGCCAACAACCATATGGGTTTACCAAGGCAAGGGAAGAGCCTACCAAGAAGGCATGGCTAGCTAAACTACGCGGCGACAAGATTCCCCAGCGGATGAAGCCGCATCTTGTCTCAGAACCGGTAGGACCTTCGTGGACTTGGACTAAAGAACAATGGAAACAAGTACCCGCGAAGGAGTGGAAAACTCGGTTCATGGAGTTGCTCGAGCACAAATCCCGACAACGCAAAGCTCGGAAATGGCTCGAGGAACAAGTAACCGAAAGGAAGGAACGCCGGCAAGCCCAGCAAGAGGTAGCCCAGGGCGAAGCTTTAGGAAAAGTCGCCGAAAAAGCGCAAACACCGTTCGACTCCTCCGCAATGAATAGCGCAGGAGAACCCGACATCAGAAAGGTAGCTCCAGAACCCTCGGGGTTCGCAAGCTTTGACGAAGATCTGGAGGAAGAAATCGACACCACCGACTTGAAAGGTCGGGTGCCGACGGAATATCATTCTTACCTCGACATCTTCAGCGAACGACGATCGCAGAGGTCCCCAACATACAGTATGGGACCACGCGATAAACCTCAAACCGTCTTTTGTACCCCAGGCCCCGCGGATATTTCCTCTGAGCCGGAAAAGCATGATGAGTTAGGGAAGTTCGTCAAAGAGCACCTTTCCAGAGGAACAATACGTCGGTCAACAGCACATAGCGCGGCCTCTTTCTTTTTCGTAAGCAAGAAAGATGGGAAGCTCCGTCCGGTACAAGACTATCGTCACCTTAACGAACACACCATTCGAGATGTCACCCCCTGCCATTAATCCAAGAACTATTGGATATTATTAAAGGCGCAACGGTGTTCTCGAAACTCGATGTTCGGTGGGGATATAACAACGTGCGCATCAAGAAAGGAGACGAATCCAAAGCGGCCTTCGTCACACCTTGGGGCTCTTGAACCTACAGTAATGTTCTTTGGGCTCTGTAATTCCCCAGGGACCTTCCAAGCCATGATGAACATGATCTTCCAAGAACTCATCCTGGCCCGGAAAATAGCGGTATATATGGACGACATCCTCATCTTCACGAAGACCACAGCGGAACACATTGTGATTCTTAAACGAGTCCTCCAAATCCTGCGCGACAACGATCTTTACCTCAAACCAGAGAAGTGCGAGTTCCACAAGGAAAAGCTGAACTACCTTGGGTACACGATTTCAAAAGACCACGTCGCTATGGAAGACTCGAAGATTGAAGCTATCCAGGAGTGGCCCATCCCGCGCACAGTCCGCGACATCCGCTCTTTCTTAGGTTTAGGGAACTTTTACCGGCGATTCATTGATAAGTTCTCCTTGATCGCTCGGCCCCTACACGACCTCACGAAGAAAGATACGAGATGGGACTGGACCACGGAGTGCCAACAAGCATTTGATCGATTGAAGAAGGCCTTCATCAGTCAACCCGTCCTATTATACCCTGACCCGATGCGTCCCTACCGACTCGTCACCGACGCTTCTCTCGCGGCATACGGTGCAGTCCTCTTACAGGAAGGACCTGATAATGACTGGCACCCCGTCGCATACCTCTCAGGATTGTTCTCACCGCCCGAACGGAATTACGACGTACATGATCGCGAACTCCTCGCCATCATCAAGGCGCTGGAGCACTGGAAACACTACCTCGAAGGCGCTCGGCACCCCTTTGAGGTCTGGACGGACCACAAGAACCTAGAGCACTTTCAGACGGCGCGCGACCTATCAAGGCGACAAGCGCGCTGGAGTCTGTTTTTGTCCCGATTTGACTTCCAGCTCAGTTACAAGGCTGGAACTACTAATCATGCCGATGCTCTGTCCAGGCGTCCAGACCTTAGTGAGGGGGTGGAATCTGATAACAAGGCACAGACTCTACTCCCATCCAGACTTTTCACCGAGTCCAGCGAAACTCTGGTAGAGCCAAGCAAAGGCATACACGTCAAAGCAACGGAACTTGTATCCTCGGACATCCTCTCCCTTATTCGACACTCGCGCTCGGAACACGATTTGCTGGTTGATGTCGCGCTCAAGAAATTGCTGGAGAAAGGACCGAACGCAATGAAGGGCGACCTAGAAAAATGGACACATGAAGATGGCATCACAAGACGCAACAGTTACATATGTGTCCCAAAGGACGATCTCCTTCGACGAATGATTGTCAAAACGCACCATGACACTATGGCTACAGGACACCCGGGCCGAGCAAAGACCTTAGAATTGATCCAACGCCATTATTGGTGGTCAAGCATGACCAAATTCGTACATGCATATGTGGATGGATGTGCAATCTGCCAATCTACCAAGAACCTTCCCCATAGGACCCATCCACCGATCCAACCACTGGAAACCACAAACGTCCCTTGGCGCTTCATCTCCACCGACTTCGTAACAGACCTCCCGGAAAGCAGAGGCTACGACTCGATAAACGTGGTGGTCAATCAAGGCCTGTCAAAAGGAATAGTCATAACTCCGTGCAAAAAGACAATCACGGCCGAAGAAACTACGACGCTCTTCCAGGATAATGTGTTCAAACGATATGGTTTACCAACCAAGGTGGTGTCCGACAGAGGTCCTCAATTTGCGGCAAAGTTCACAAGAGAACTATGGAAAGGAATGGGAATCACTCCTGCCCTCAGCACGGCTTACCATCCCCAAACGGACGGAGAAACAGAACGGGTAAACCAAGAGATCAAGCAATTCTTGCGAGTGTTTTGTAACTACCACCAAGATAATTGGGTAGACTTGATTCCTTTCGCAGAATTCTCCCACAACACTCGGAAGCACTCCGCCACGGGGAAGTCACCGTTTGAAGTCCTCTACGGGTTCAATCCACCATATTCGGTCGACTCAGCTCTGGAGACCAAGGTGCCCGCAGTAACTGAACGATTGCAGCTAATCAAAGAAGTCCAAGAAGATGCGGCCGCAAGTTTACAAATAGCAGCGCAGCACGCCAAGGACCGGGACCTACACAGGAAACTCCCGCAGTGGGAAGTAGGAACCCAAGTTTGGTTAGAAGGAACCCACATTCGGACGACTCATCCGAAATTCAAGCTGGCACCCAGGCGCTATGGCCCCTTTTCGGTGACCGAAAGAATCGGACCTTTGGCTTATCGGCTGAAAATACCCGAAACGTGGAGGATACATCCGGTGTTTCATGCCTCTGTACTCACGGAGTATCACGAGACAGAGGCCCATGGAAGGAACTTCCCCAGACCTGCCCCGGAGATCTTGAATGAAGAAGAACACTATGAGGTGGAGGCCATTCTGGATTCTAAACGACAGGGGCGAGGAACCAAATACCTCGTCAAGTGGGTCGGTTACTCCGAGGCCGATAACACTTGGGAACCCTTTGCCCTCCTCAAGGACACGGCCGATGAGGTGCTTCGTGAATTTCACGAAAGCTACCCAGACAAACCCCGACCTGCGGCGATTAGGTTTTAGAAAGATATAAAAGGAGAGAGACACCCCATCCTTTTAGCAAGAATCCTCCCCAGTACATGTCCGACCACTCCTCCCTTGATTACTCCCCTGGACGTGCCATGCTCATCAATGACAAAACTACCTCCTCCCCTTCAAGAAACTGTTAGGTCGGAGACCTATCACGTGCACCGATGCACGAAGGGGTCCCTAGGCTAAACCTCCACTGGTTCGTATAGTCGTAGACTCCAATGGATGAAGACGATGGATCGTCTTTGAGCTCTTTCGAGGAACTCGGGGTCGCTGTCGGCTTTGTTCTCGAAGAGATTGAGAAGGTGATCTTCGAGGTCTTCTCGATGATGAGGAGGAACCGGATGATCTTCTCCTGTCCAACAGATGACACGAGGGGGTGTCCAACTGAGAACGCGGTAGGCAGCTAGCCCGGTATAGAAGCGGATGAGTAGAGGGAGGGGAGGGAAGGGAGACGAGTCCAGCGCTTCGTCAGACCGTGCAAAGAGGTTCTCAGATCTGACAGAGATCACGAAGCGTGGGCTAGGAAGGTAGCCAGACGCCGGGTGCAGTGCAGAGATCGAGTGTATTACAGGTGAACGAGCTGAGCTTCTTAGAAGCTCATCTCGGCTATTTACGTACAGAAGTGTCTAGGGCAGGATCAAGATCTGGTCCGTGCGCTTCTCAGGTACCGAAGTCAACGATCGAGATCCGTAAGCTAGAATGCCTCATCGACCTGCCATGTAACCAAATATAGTAATCCGAATCACTAATGTCCATCCACATCTTCGATCGATCAAGAACCAGGAACGGGGGTCAGGAACCAATGTCTGTCCACATCAAGAATCAGGAACCAGAAGTCAGCGTTCATGCATCAGCATGTAAATGGTAAGGAGTCATGGAAAACAGTCCGAGTCTGCAGCAAGTCCGAAGCACTTGACCAGCCCATCCTCTCACGTGCGAAGCACGTGTTAGGACGCGGTCCTAACACTACCCCCTCTCTATACAAGTCTTCGGCGCTTGGCGGGTGCACCGATGGTAGGGGCGGGTCTCCTCAGGTGAACTTCGTCGAAGGTGGGGATGTTCCGAGCGGGGTATCCGGTCCAGTTCGCGGTGTCGATTAAATGATCCAACGCCTGCTTGTGGTATCCGTATTCTTCAGCCGTCCTATCCATCTGTAGACGAAGGCGCCGGGACTGCATGCGATGCCTGTCATAGTCTTGAAGAAAGCCGCGCGCCGTAACGTCCGTTCTCTGGCGAATGCCCGTGATTGGACATCCCACGACGAGATGGCCGGCGCGTCCACATTCCCAGCAGTTACGAGTGGCGGGGTCGGTGGGTGGAGAAGGCGGGAGAGTAGGCGGGTTAGGCCAGACATTTTCGGAGTCCAGTGCGTCTGCAGGCCATCCTTCTTCAGTTGCGACAGGAACGTCCGGCGACTGGGGGGAGGCTTCGTCGACAATGATAGGAGCGGTGATGTCGTCGCCGAGTAGGGGGGGGGATGGGGACACAGCAGGGGGTGACGGGGGTGGTACCGGTAGCGGCCGAAGTACCTGGCGATCCCTGACAACTTGTTCGGGGTCGTAAGGGGGACTGGTGGGCCGCATGAATTCAGCGGTCTCTTCATTGGTGGGCCGAAAGGGTTCTGCCGCCGGGAGATCGGGTTCGGTGTTAGCCGGGGGATCGACCGTCATGGGTTCCTCAACGTCGATCTGGTGAAACCCCTGTTCCTGTACATCCGGTTTGGTCATGACCCAGGGCCTAACGTTATCCTCCGGGGTGCATCCGCCGGGCCAGTAGCACGCAATGGGGTGAACCCCTCGACTGTTAAGTGGGAAGGAGTGGGTCGGCAGTAGTCCTTTGGGGACGTACTCTTCGATCTCTAGCCGCGCTCCGTTATGCCCAGCGAAGCGGAACCAGCGGATCGTGTTCTCCTTGTAGCGGATTCGAGCGAGTACGTCGAGCCAGGCTTGTATGGTGTGCGTCTGTATGAGGACGGAGCTGGTGGTGAATATCCCTCCCAGTCGGAAATTGACCATGTCGTTGCGGATGGCGGCGAGATTGATCAATCCTTTCATACGATAGGAAGTGACGGTGAGGTTGGCGAGGAGGATGGCTTGGGTCTGGTTGAGTGGTCCAGAGAACACTTGATAGGCTTGCGCCCAGACTGCCTGCTGCAAATAGAAAAGGAAAGCACGAGGGTTCTTCAAACCAGGCTGGTTCAGAATAATAGGGGCCTCGTCCTCTGCGAGCGTGAGGTGGTAGATGCTATTGTTCGTCGTCAGGTCCTGGTAGAGACGGATGTCGTGAAGGGGATTGGGTATAGCACGGATCCGGAAGCGCGGGTTTTCGTTGTGAACGGCAAAGGCCAATGGGGGAATGGCGATGTGTGGGTTCGGCATTTCAGCCGGGAAACGGGGAATAACGAACTCCGTAAGGGGGTCGGCGACTGGGACGCCTTCCGACGGGATGTCATCCTCACTGTCATAACCCGAGTCTGTGTCGTCAATGAGCGTGGGTGTGGTAGTGGGCGGGGAGATGGTACGGAGGATGAAGGGGTTGGGGGAGGAGTGTTGGAGGCGTGAGGAGAAGTGGTAGCGGAAGCCATTCTGATGTTACTGAGAATGTAGCGGGGGGAGCTGTGTAAGAAAAGGTGTGCGGGGGCAAGGGACATTCGAGTTGTAGTTGGGATGCTGAGGAATGTTTCTGTCCGATGTAGGGTGTCTTTTATACGATGGAGGAGACGCCAATGGTGGCAGCGGCGTGGAGGGATCCGAGGACAAGGGCGATGGCGATGGAGACAGCGGTGAGAGCAAGAGTTGCGACGACGGTATAAACGGCTACTGTGGATAGAGTGGGGTCGAAAGGGGTCATAGTCGTTTGCCTGGCCATGCCAATCCTCGGTTGGTCTGCTTTTGTAGCTCCTGGTATGCTTGAGTCCGCCAATTAGAGTTGTCCGATCGCTTCTGCTGCAGCTTTGATCGAGACGAATCTATATTGGGCTTCTTTGGCTGCGCTTCTCGATCGTTGATCGTCAGTGGTGGCACTTTTGATCGAGGAACCAGGGGCGGCCTCTTTAGCTGCGTTATTCGTTTGTTGATCTCTTCCATGATCTGGGGGATAGCTAATCCTGTAGCGAGAAGCTTCTTTCCGATCGGATGCTTCTCGAGCTTCTTTCTGATTTGATCTTCTTCGGCTACTCTATTGAGTTCTAATTCGATCACCAGGGCCAGAATGGAGGCTTCCATTCCTTTGACTGCCCGAGGGTGCCGGCGGTAGAAGTCCTTTATGGCTTCTTGTGCGTTAGTGACGTTTGCCGCGGCTTCCCAAGAGTTGTCCGATTCCGGGTAGCCCTTCCATTTGATCAGGTACTGCAGGATCTTCCATCGTCCGAAGCGCCTGGCTCCGACAATGGCTTCGACTTCGAATTCTTCTTGCCCTTCGATCAGGTCCGGAGCCGGTTTAGGGTAGTTCGGGCCATAGACTTCGTTTTCCTTGTAGGGCGTGAGTCGACTAGCATGGAAGACGTCGTGAATGCGCTTCCAGCTGTTGGGCAGTTTCAACCTGAAGTTGACATTTCCTATGGTGTCGGTGATTTCAAATGGCCCAAAGCGTTTGGGTCTCAGTTTCTCTGATGGGTGATCGGTGTGGATGTTCTTCCCATCAAGCCATACTTGATCTCCTTTCTTGAAAGGCGGTAGGTCCGTTCCAAAACGGTCGTGTTGGATCCTCATGGCTTCGGCTGCAATTTCGAGGCTGGCTTGTGCTTCCTTCCTAGCACGTTGCAGAGCTTCGAGGCGAGCGTCGGCGGTGGGGACATTCGTGTTTCCGATGATGGCTGGGTAAGCCCGTGGTTGATATCCGTGGAGAAGTTCGAATGGTGACTTCTGCGTGGCTGAGTGCTGATGGGTGTTGTGGGCATATTCCGCGTAGGGGATTAATCCAGCCCAATCGTCTTGTGAAGAGCTGCAAAATGCTCTTAGGTATTGTTCTAATTCCTGATTCATTCGTTCAGTAGCACCGTCCGTCTGCGGGTGATAGGCTGTGCTTAAAGCGGATTTGATTCCTAATTCTTTGAGCAGGGCTTGCGCTACTTTTGAAGCGAATTGAGTTCCTCTATCCGATATGATTTTATCTGGCAATCCATAGCGTCTCCAGGTGTTTTCTAGCAAGATTTTGGCTGTTCCATCCGAGTCGATGGTTTTCAGGCATGGAGTTATTACTGCGGTTTTGGTGAATCGATCGGTTACTACATGTAGCGAGTCGTATCCGTTTGATTCTGGTAGATCTGTAATAAAATCCATGGTTATTGTTCCGAAGGGTCGATCTGGGATTTCTGTTGGTTGTAGGGGTACCATGGTAGGATGTGTGTCGTTCTTGGTGGATTGACAGATGGCGCTTCTTACATATTGGTGCACTGTGTTTGATATTCCTGGCCAAGTGAATTCTTGTCCGACTAATGCTAGAGTTCCCCTTTGTCCTGGATGTCCTGCTGCTAGATTGTCATGATGGTTTTAGTTTGATGATATCTTGACGAAGTTGTTCGTTTCGAGGAACATATATTTTTCCTCGATGAAGGACCAATCCTTCTTCTTCGTTCCATTCTTGTAAACCTTTCTTCATGTTTCGAGGTCCTAAGGTTTTAATATTGGCTAAGGTTTCTAATAGCCATACGTCTGTTTTCTTCAATGATTCGTTTCCGGAGGTCTTCATCTATTATGGTAACGCCTCCTCGTCCAGTTGCCCTAATGTGAAGTATTTGATGAGGGTCCCAACTGTTGTCTGTATTAATGGCATTGATTTCTGCTAAAGGTCTTCGGATCTTTTCTGTATTATTGAAAAGTTTGGGCTCCAAGAGTGTTTCGCCTGAATTGTCAAATTCCACCCCCTTTTTATGGTCTGGACGCCGTGACAGACCGTCGGATTTATTAGTGACTCCTGCTTGTGCGTCAACTTGTAGTCGAAACGCGAGAGGTAGAGTGACCATCGTGCTTGTCGACGGTTTAGTTTCTGGCTTGAACGGAACCATTCGAGGTTCTTGTGGTCCGTCCAGACGTCTACCGGGTGGTCGGCGCCCTCCAAATAGTGTCGCCAAGCTTCAAAAGCTCGAACGACCGCTAGCAACTCTTTATCATAGATTGGGTAGTTGCGTTCGTTGGTGAGAGCGACTTGGAAATATAAGCACATGGGTGCCATTTTCCATCTTTGGCGACTTGTGATAAGACTGCTCCGGTGGCGAAGTCGGAAGCGTCGCATTCAATGCGAAACGGGTTCCTTGTGTCTGGCATAACGAGCACCGGAGATTCTGTAAATATTCGTTTTAGCGTTTGAAACGCTTCTTCGCATGCTGGTGTCCAATCCCAGGTGCGTTCCTTCTGTGTTAGCTCAAATAGCGGTCGTGCTATTTTGAGTAATCTTTGATAAACCTGCGATAAAGTTGCAAAAACCTAAAAACGATTGCACTTCCTTGACTTTTCCAGGTGTTGGCCAGTCCATAATGCCGGCCACTTTAATCGGGTCCATTTCTAGATGTCCGTGTGATATAACATATCCAAGATAGTCGATTTTCTTTTTGTGGAAGTGGCATTTCGAGGGTTGTAGGTACAGATCGTTGTCCTGTAAGATCTGTAAAACCTTTCGAACCGTCTTGATGTGGTCGTCCATTGTTTTAGAAAATACTAGGATGTCGTCCATATAGATTGCCACTAGTCCGGCATAGATGAGGTCTTTGAAGAGGGCATTCATCATAGTTTGGAATGTTGCCGGCGAGTTGGTTAATCCAAAGAACATCACCAGAGGTTCGTACATTCCTAAATTGGTGACGAACGCGGCCAGTTTCTCGCTTCCTTCCTTCATGCGTACGTTGTTATATCCTGTATCGACATCCATTAGTGAAAAGTATACGGCTTCGGCCAGAAGGTCCAGTAATTCTTGAATAATCGGCAAAGGGTATTGTTTTGATTGTTATTTTGAGTTTGCGATAATCCATTACTGGTCGTAGTTTCCCGTTCTTTTTCTTGATGAAGAAGAATGGGGATGCCATGTGCGATTTGGATTCTCTAATGAATCCTTTCTGGAGGTTTTCGTCTATGAATTTCTTGAGTTCCACTTGCTCTCCAGGGCTAAGACTGTATAGCTTGGGTTTGAGCGAGTGATCCATTCCTTCCTTGATCTCTATCTTGTGATCCCAAGGTCGAGAGAGCGGTAGCTGTCCCTTTGGTCGACCTTCGAAAACCTTCCTATAATTCCAGTATTCCTTCGGCACTATTTCTTCGAAGGATAGTTCGGGTTTCCCTTTGGCGGCTTCTTCTGCCAGTCTTTGCGAATTGGTGTGCTTCGTTTGTTTTCCTGTCGGTGCTTTGACAGGTTTGCTTCCTTGAGCCGGTGTATTGGCGTATGGAAGTTCCGTGGTTTCGGCGCGATGTATGTCGACGCCTTCTTCGGAGTCGTTGTATAATTCCAGTGCCTGTAATGTTCCCGTATCCAGGCATCTAACAAGATAGACTCCATCTTCTTCGAGATCCTTGGAGGGAAGTGCCGGAAGTCCGTCACCGTCCTCCGGAACGTCTTCTTCAGCCCATGTCGGAACCTTATAATTTCTGGTTCGGGCCTTCAGACGTTCAGCATTCAACCTTCGAGTTGTGAACTCCGGACTTGTAGGTATTGTCCGCGGATGTGGTACTGTGGTGTTTCCCACTTTCCGGCCTGGTACTGCTTTTCCCGGCTTTTGCACTGGTATTGAGTAGTGCCCGTTTGCGGTACTGTTTCCATGCGCCGTATGCTTGGTTTAGGACGTCCTGGTTTTCTTGTAGCTCTTCTAGCTTTTACCGGTCCTCCTTTATTTGGCAGGAGGGCGGGCATCTGGTAAAGTGTAGCCCGTAGGCATGCCAGTCGACTTCTGGGTTATGTTCTAATAACCAGTCGGTTCCTAGAATGACGTCCTCTTTTCCTATTTCCGCAATATAGAATCTTGCTGATTCTGTATGCGACCCCCCTTTTTCACCTAGAACCTGTAATTTGAGGTTGGCGAATCGCGTAATAGGTCCTCCCTTGAACTCGGTGTTCTGGACCGTACTGACTGGGATAGGGGTGGGGGTTTTGTGTGTAGTGATTCGATGCGCTTCTACGAAGCGAGGGTGCATGAAGATTCCAGTGGCTCCACTGTCCACTAGTGCCTGTGTAGCAGCTTTTCTATTCTTGCCTATGAGCATTGTCTCGAGTCGGAGGGATGGTGCACCATGTGATTTCATTTTGAAAGATACAATACATCTGGATGTCCATGCTCTTGGTCAGCATCTTTACTGGCCAGAGGAGCGTACCGATTTCCTGCAAGAATCCTACTCTCCACATCCGCTGCCGATGGGAGAGGCCTTAAAAATTCTTCGAGTCGCTGAAGGCTCGAACTTCCTCGATTTCTTCCATGCTGAGTCCCATCATCATCTGGCGGATGTGGTTGACTCTGTTTTTTCCTTCTTCGACGTCTTCATCGTCGAATTGTCCTTCGTCCATTTCTGCTTCGCGCACAGGTCTGCGACGAGGGGGCTGGAATCTTCTCTTGGGTCGAGAAGGACAGTTGCGCGCCATGTGCCCGGGTTTCTTGCAAAAGAAGCACTTGCCTTCTTTGGCAAGTCGATCTCTCTCCGCCGGGGTAAGCTTCTTGAAGCGAGTTCGGACAGCATCGGCCTCCATTTCCGCTGCATCTACATCCATAGGTTCGTATTGGGGCTCCCTATCGTGTCGTGGGGGTGCCCTTTCATCATAAAATGTACGCGGCGTGTAGATTTGGAATTTTCCTTTTTGGAGGTCGTATGCTCGGTCCCTTGCGATGCGCATCCTTTCGTGTTTCTTGGCCTTCTCGACTAGTTCTTCCCATGTCCCGTCTGTAGAGGGATCTTCATAAATTCCTTTTGCCAGCTCCCACTTGAGTCCTCGCAGAAAATGGGTTTTCTTGGTTTCTCCGTCTACACCGGCAAGTGCCGCGAGCTGTTCAAACAGCTGAAGGTAGGTGTTAAATGATTCTTTTCCTTGATTGACTCGGGCCAGTTTGTCGCGAGCATCGGCTTCTTTGTTGAACTCCTCGAAGTCGGTGGCTATCTTTTTGCGGACGGATGTGAAGCCGACCGTGTCTGCCCAAGTATATCTGTTCCAATCCTTCAGCGTGTTCCTGGCCTGAGTAAAGTTTCTTGCCCATATCCCTGCCGAGCCTTCCTTCATATATGATAGAGCATAAGCGATTTTGGCGAATTCGTTCGCATAATCCTTCTTCCTAGCCAGGAACATTAAATCGATTTCGTGGAGGAATTGCTCGGTTCGTTTTCTGTTTCCATTGAAGGTGGTGGGTTTGGCCATAGCTGGTCCCTTGGACTCATTACCTCCAGTATCTGCCGACATTGTATCGGGCGGGGGCTCTGGATCGTCAGGTGGTTCCGGATTTCCACTTGGTGTTTCAAAATACTCCGGTTCGGGGACAAACTCCGGTGTTGTGGCTCGGAAGTCTTCTTGGGGAGTGGTTTCCTGTAAGGGGGATGTAGCGGGCGTGTTTCTTCTAGAGATTCGACTTCCACTGGCTGTTTCTCTGGGTAGAGTATGTATGTGCGGTCTTGGCGAGTCACGATGCCTATTTGCCGGTGATTCAGGCTTGTCGAAGGTCTTTCTTGCGACGTAGTCCTCGACCTTAACAAGGTGTAGGTCGGGTCCTGCGTGGACTGTTTTTTCTGCCCAAGTCGGGTATTCGTATCTGCTTTCTCCTCGTTTTGTGAAGAATCCGGTGAGGATTCCCGCGTAGTAGAAGTGTTCTTTCCTTTCGTCGTAATAAAGTTGATCTTTGTCGACGTCTTCGGGTAAGTCCCCGTAGACTTCTGCTGGGTCTGTTCTATAGCCGGGAGGATATCCCGCTGCGACTTCGTCCGTTGTTCTTTATTCTTTGAAGAAGAAGGGTACTGCCTGTCTTCTTCCTGCCTGTAGTGCTTCCTGTAAGTCTGGGTCCCTTTTGATAATTTCGTTGATGGAAATATCAATTTGGTCAATGAGCTGGATGATCTCGGAGAATGTGTGTCCCGAGATGAGGGTTCGGAGATGATAAGTTTTGTGGGCGAACTCTCCTCTTCTGACAATAAAAACGATCCCTTCAATTTCTGTTCGGACTGGTGGGGAGTTAGGAGCTTCCAGTGTGTTTTCCTAGGTTGAGGAGAAGGTCCAGTGGATGAGGATTGAGACGTGGTCTCTGTTCTCCTTGGTCTTGACGAGTTCCGCTCTGATTCCGTCTGTGTCGATATTCCTTGCGATGGTTCTTCTGAGATCGGGGATAACGGCGACGGGGAAATCGTCTGGTCTTCCGTCGTGTATCTCGACGCAGTTCCTTGCTCGGATGACGTCGGGCTCTCCGTTGTCCGTGAGGGTGAACGGTGTCTTTGGTTCGTTGACGAAGCAAATCCCGGAAAATCTATATCCAGTTTTGAGGAGGTCTATAAATATTTCGGGTGCTTGTTGTAGCCTGAGTGTGGCTATTCCTGAATAAACCTTTCCTGGGTTCCGGTGTCTTGCGACTTCTATAGCTCCGGGATGGTTTATTCTTCCTTGAGAAGTCGCTGCTGGGGTGGCCGTTAGGTTTACCCTGTTGGCGATTGCTAGAATGTTGTTGACTGATGAGAGAAAGAGCTGTCGCTGCTGGGGATCCAGCTTGAATAGAGTAGGGATAAAAGAGCTCGTTCAAGTGTTAGGTCGGAGACCTATCACGTGCACCGATGCACGAAGGGGTCCCTAGGCTAAACCTCCACTGGTTCGTATAGTCGTAGACTCCAATGGATGAAGACGATGGATCGTCTTTGAGCTCTTTCGAGGAACTCGGGGTCGCTGTCGGCTTTGTTCTCGAAGAGATTGAGAAGGTGATCTTCGAGGTCTTCTCGATGATGAGGAGGAACCGGATGATCTTCTCCTGTCCAACAGATGACACGAGGGGGTGTCCAACTGAGAACGCGGTAGGCAGCTAGCCCGGTATAGAAGCGGATGAGTAGAGGGAGGGGAGGGAAGGGAGACGAGTCCAGCGCTTCGTCAGACCGTGCAAAGAGGTTCTCAGATCTGACAGAGATCACGAAGCGTGGGCTAGGAAGGTAGCCAGACGCCGGGTGCAGTGCAGAGATCGAGTGTATTACAGGTGAACGAGCTGAGCTTCTTAGAAGCTCATCTCGGCTATTTACGTACAGAAGTGTCTAGGGCAGGATCAAGATCTGGTCCGTGCGCTTCTCAGGTACTGAAGTCAACGATCGAGATCCGTAAGCTAGAATGCCTCATCGACCTGCCATGTAACCAAATATAGTAATCCGAATCACTAATGTCCATCCACATCTTCGATCGATCAAGAACCAGGAACGGGGGTCAGGAACCAATGTCTGTCCACATCAAGAATCAGGAACCAGAAGTCAGCGTTCATGCATCAGCATGTAAATGGTAAGGAGTCATGGAAAACAGTCCGAGTCTGCAGCAAGTCCGAAGCACTTGACCAGCCCATCCTCTCACGTGCGAAGCACGTGTTAGGACGCGGTCCTAACAGAAACCCCTCGCCAGACATCGTTCTGGCCGTGGCCAACCCCGACACTGGACGCCCTAGCCGAAGCAGCCGCCCAGCGACTCCAGAAGGAATTCCCATACCAATCATCGTCCACCAAACCGCGCTCGCCGCCGAAGATCGAACAGGTTCCCGAACCTCACCACGGTTTGAGAGAGCTCATGACGAGCACGATGAAGGACGTCAAGAAGAAGGAAGACCTACTCCGTCAACGCCTCCGCGACCGGCGACAGCGTTGGCTCAAGGAGACACAAGGCAGAGAACGAGAGGCGAGCGAAGACCGGGAAACCCTGTGGACCTGGCATCGCCTACAGTTGCTGAGGCAGGTATACAAGAACCAGCAACGGCTGGTACATCAGCTGCCGGGACCAGAGGGCCCCCTACCAGTAGTCGAGATCTGCACCCCGGAGAGTTGGAAGGGCTAGGAGACGCGCTGCTCCAACGCACCACCATCTCCGCGGGCAACCAGGGAGCGAGAGCGACGACGTACCCAGACGCCTTGCTGATGCGAGCGACCAGGTCAGGCTTCTGGCCTATGCAGATGATCATAGGGCCGCCTCCTGGTATGCCCGAGGAAATAATGGGGCTTACGCCTTACTCATTCATCTGGACGAGTTCTCCTCCTTCATCAACCTGGAGCTCCTGCCCGCCCTCATCTCGCGCACCGACACAAGACACTCCTCCCACGCCCATCCCGTTCGGATTGACCCATTCCGCGTCCAACCATGGAGCGAAGCCAGCAGAGCGATACCGGCTACAAGTAGCCGAGACGCAACCGTCCAGACAGAACACGTCTGGACTACGGTTCAACGACAGGCACGAAGGGATCGAGAGGCCCTTCCTCCCACTTCTACAGGACAATCCACCGGGCAGGACGCCGGAGGCAGCAATGAGGAGCATCCTCCAAGGTACAGGAGAAACGAGGGACGGGGAAACCAGAGGACAAGGACAACCCTTCAGCCCAGGCGAAGCAGTCCTAGAGGAACTCGACCAAGAGAGTCGCCGACTCCAAACCGTCCTCGAGATAATCGAACTGAAGGAGCACATCCACACATTGGTAGAAGAACTCCAATCCGCCAGCGCCCGACTCAGCGAACTACTTCCTGGACTCGAGCGGAACTAGACGCCTGGGACGAGGTCGAAGACGGCAATTACGACGACATTGATCCCTATTACCGGCCAGATGAAGGATACGGGGATTACGGAGACATTGGGGGGGGATATTAGGCAAGGGAGTTGAGGAACCCCTGGCCTTTAACACGGTGACGGAGAGGGAAGGACCCTCCACACCACAGGTACCGGTTTCACGCACAGGACGCCGAAACGAACGTCCTGCATGACGTTAAACTGTGAAAAGATAAGAAGGCAGGGGAAGTACCTGACCATTTTGCGTTGCAGCCCTCCGGTCTCAAGACAAGGACAAGCATCTAACACTCTCGTTGTCAAGAGGTATTCTGACAAGCGAATCGGGCGTCCCGCTTGGATCCCCAGTTTTACAGGGCCCTTTCCGCATTAGGAGGCCCTTAGGATTCACAACATAACCTTGGTACTGGTACATGAATGATGCATGAATATTGTGGGAAATTGTGTTGCATGTTCGCCGTTGGGGAACGGTGGACCAACCTCGCTGTCAAGGTCTGACAGGTGTTTGGACGTCCCACTTTGGATCTCCGGTTTTACAGGGTCGTTTCCGCATTAGGGGACCCTATCTGCGATGCAGGAACTAATGGCCGCACTCCATTAGTAACCCAAAACGGAGAAATTACATCCGCAACGATGTAAAACTACGAAAGGCTTGGTCCGCAATGACGATAAACTAGTTACCGTCCGGAACGACGTTAAAGCTACCAAGACCCTCGGAGCGTGGTTGTATTCTGGCAGACGGTGGAAGGGAGGGCCTCCACCGTTGCGGAACCCTGCCGACTAGGTCGAGGCGCTTCCATATTCCATACGCCCTACAGTAAAAGAATATGGGGTCAACACGGTTCAATTCCGTGCGAGGGGTTTGGGGACATGGAGCGGGTTGTCAGTCTTCCGACAAGGCCACGACTACTCCATGGCGCTCCCATTCTACCCTTGAAGTCCGAAGCAAGGATTCCGCTTCAAGGGCCAGTCAAGAGGCAACTGGGACCGTGCCTCGTGTTTCGGACGTCCGCAACGACGGTAAACTACGGACGCCCTCCATGGCGTTAAACTGGGATTGCCCTTTCCTTTACAGGGCCATGAGCAGTGTCCAAACATGAGATATGTTTAGGCATTGCTGTGTCCGCAAAAGACGTTAAACTACCACTCCTTTCGGCATAGGAGATGTTGATTGACATCGTTGTTGCCGCCACGATGTTGATCTAGTCCGCAATGACGATAAACTATTATCCCTTTGTTCTAGGGACCGTATTGGAGCTAGAATTACCGTTTCTAGCTGCAATAGTCCGAAATGACCTTAAAACTACCCTCACCCCGGAGGATTAAATCTATCGAGGCTCGGGAGGTTCAAGCCAGGCGATAGCGGACGTCCGCAATGACTATAAACTAGTTGCCGTCCTTCATGACGATAAACTGAGCTGCCCTTCTGTCTACAGGGCCATGTGAGTTGTGTCAAAATAGGCCTTCACGTCTATTCTCGCAACTCTAGAAGTTATCCGGTTTGATATAGTATAAACCGTCACCATCCTACCTCAATGGGAATCCTGTCAAGATGGCTGTACTTGGTCTAGGGCCCTATGTGCATCACCGATGAATGTTCCGGCGCACAGAAAAGGTCTACCGTCTTGTTTGCAGGTACTCCTACGTTGGAAGATGGATAGGTCCGCAACGACCTTGGTTTAAACTAGCAGGGCAGTCCGCAACGACTTCTGTATAAACTAGCCTCAGTCCGCGATGACTTAAGGATAAACTAGCCGACGTCCGCAAAGACGCAAAACTACGGACGTCCGGCACGACGTTAAACTACCAGGACATACCTTACGCTGACCCCGCATAATTACCGCCGAGGTGGATACCATGGTCTACTCAAGAGACCATGGGGTTCAAAGTCTATTCTTCAAAAAGTCCTTACCTCGTGTTCAATACGCGGAGCGCTGCTACATGCTCGCTCCCTTGTGAAAAACAAACTCTGGACGAACACTCAATCTCTAACCAGGACGGGCCACCGTATGGGGCTGACAGAGTTAGGGATCTTCAAAGGGGTCTTGCCGGACTCAAAACAAGTCAAGAGCCATGTTCACTCTTGATAGGTTGGTGGGCCTAAGCCTTAGTAAAGCGATCAACCCACACACCTGGAGTCCCCCTCGATACCGGAGATCAAGGAGATGAAGATCTATCCTGGAAACACTGAAGCATGGCCTTCGGTACTTTGGAAGAAGAACGACACACACCCATCCACAGACGAGTTTCTATTTCATCTCACAATCATTCGCACGACACCTTTCTGCATCGTCGCCATGACACTGGCTCATCAACCTACCAGGGAGCCCTGGTCGAGTAGCTGCCTATCGACTCTAGGAGTGTACTCACACAAAATGTACGGTGAAGGAAGAACACCGAGGGCGACGCAATATTGTGGCTGATATTGCTATGAACCTGGATCAAACAGCTCAACGGAGACGGAAAACTCCTAGGCGTTGTAAACGACGTAGGTCGGTCTTCGCCCCAGAAAACGAAGTGATATTGGGAAGACGCATCCCAATCCATTTGACGACCAAAAAGCAATTGTACGTGGAATGACGATGAAGCTCAAGCGAGTAGTCCCCTCAGGAGTTGGGACCTAGAAAGGGGGTAATGTTATGACTTGACCATCGGGGCCCTTCGGGTCGGTCTAACCGATGGATCAAGCATCACATGCTAGGCGGCTCCACTACGGAGCGTACACTAAGGTATTCGGCGTGTCCTTAGGAGCCAACAAGACCGATGGTTCTTCAAGACATCGGTAGAGGCTATATTGGAGGGACACGAGGCTCACAGAGTTCACACAGTAATAAGAGAGGCATTCACATGCCATGGGCTTAGGGCTTATGGGTAAGCACCTCGTCGCACCATGATGGATCAGTGCGACTGGAGAAGTACAAGAGTAGGCACCGGCTGAGAGAGACGGCGACCACAGCTCTCCTAGGATGGAAACCTGGAGAAGCACACGGACTCTTACCCTATACCCTATACAGTATATAAGGCCCATAGAAGGCTGAGGATCTTCAGTCTATTCTCTTTGTTCATTCGTATCTTCGAATACGAACCTCTTTGTTCCCCCTGTATCTACGCATACAGGACTCTTAGAGCCAATCACTATTCCCTCCTGTATCGTTACCTGATACAGTCGAGACTTCGTCCACCACTCAGTCCATTGTGCGACCTAGGGAAGAACCTGTTACTCTTGGGTTACTGAACGAGCAGTTCATAACAGTCCGTGGCTATATCCACAATGGAAGCCAAGTATGTAGCTGCTGCTAGTGCCGCACAAACTGCAGTCTAGCTTTAGATGCTACTAAAGAAGCTAGCGGTGCCAGTTGAAGGACCCAGTCTGATGCTGGATGATAATTAGAGGGTAAATATCCTGACATGTGAGTATATCAATCACTCACATGCAAAAATATTAACATATGCCACCACTTTGTTAAAAAGCATGTCAAGTAGAGGGAACTAGAGGTAGAGCATGTCCGCTTAGTAGACAACTTGGCTGACTTACTTACAAAAGATATTCCTTGGGATTACCACAATATTTGGTAGCATGTCTAGGGATTTCCAAGGTCCAGAGGGAGTGTTAGAGGATGACCTTCTTATTCTAGGTATGCTTAGTATCACATAACACATCCTATTCAATTACCTTTCTTTTGTGGCTTCAACTCTGCAGACCAGCCCATTTTATGAGTTTTGGTGGTGCTGTTTCTTAGTCATTTTCCATCATATTAACAGACAACTGAGGTGAGTGTCTTCCTTTTACTTATAGAGTTGACCTCTTATTTACATTTTACCTAGTTCTTTCTCTCTGGTTTGCTGTCTTGCAGGTATAGCCAATACAGTTGTTTTCCATCATATTAAAAGACAATTGAGTTCTTTTTCTCTGGTTTGCTGTCTTGCAGGATCTCACTTAGAGCAGGCTCAATGATAGAGAAGAACATCTCTCACCTACTATTAATGGTGTTATTTTGTCCATCAGAGTGGAAAACATCATGATAACAGTGTCCATTATATGCATGACAAAGTGGATGCTGATTGATTTCCAAGCAATGCCATATAATGTATGTGAGTGCTAAGAACAAAGTCTGTTAATATTAGGATCAACAATAATACTATAGAAATCACTTTTTGTTTTGATATTGAATGTGTTTTTAATTCAATGTGAAACAGATAGCACACAAAAGACTGGCTACATTAGTATAGATGCCCAGATACATACTGACCAAAGACTGGCTGAATCTGCATGATAGCCAAGAGATGTACCACAGCGGATGCAAATTTGTGGCTGTACACCACAACAGAGAAGCCATTATGGCCACTGTCGTCAAGGAGCACATTTTGAAAGTGATAACCGGCCTTTGCTCATAGCATGCTGCTAGAGTGTGTTGTCAAACTCAGATCAGGACAAAGTGAGCACAAAAAGAAGATGTGATGCAGTGTTCTACTTTGTATAGAAATGAGAAATTTTGTACAGATACAAGAAACACAGTCTGTGCGAGAGAGCAAGAGTTTGAAGCGACACTTCAAAATGAGAGTGCAAGCAATTAGCCAAGCCATATCACTCTACACTAACACAAATGTCACATTTTTGTTGTCACATATTTATAAGATGTCTTTTGTGATAGATACAAGGAATACCAACATATTCTTAAAAATAGGGTTTACTAGTGTCTAAGAATCTTTGAACAATCTTTTAATGTGGGACAGCTGTGAACTGCAAAGAAACCTTCTAAGGATGATCAAAACTCATGGATTGTTATGTAGCCAGTCTTTAATGGAGCCCCTAGCAGAGCAGCGGAGCCTAAACAACCAGCTGGGTCCAAGCCTCATGAATATTGCGTAGACACCACAGAACTATGAGTAGGAGTGTGTCAAGTTTGAAATGCGACCAGATTGTCCATGGCCAGGTTCCAGTTCCTGTGATGCTCTCTACTTTTATGTATCATGCTAGGCACACCTTTCTTGCGCCGAGCGAGGGAGACGGTCTGTGTCGGCAGTGTAGAACGTTCAACGCAGATTCGTGTTCGAAGGTGCCGCAGCGATCCGACGCGTTATCACCTTTTACAAGCAACCCTCGCCAGTTCGGTGAAACATCTGCATGACGGCCCCGCTCGCCACATCGCGAAGCGACAAGATACCTAAGATATAATCACACATCCGAGAGAGACACTCTAGTCGCGTGAAGTCTGACAACCGTAAAGGCGATTCGCCGTGAGAGGTGCCGAAGACAAGTGACACTGACGAGAGGCGGTGGCACAAGGGGAGAGGGGGGCCGAAAGCGGTGCCGGGGCCATCAATCGAGCTGATACCAAGCACAAGCGAGGGCCAAGGCGCTGATTCTGAGACTCACGACACAAGGGAGGAGCGGACGAATGGAGAGCCGACGATGGGCCGCCGTCGTGATCCCACACCGCAGGCCCGTCGACGACGAGGAGGGCTTGTGAACACAAGGCCGATGCGGTCTGAGGATCGGCCGTTCTGGACAGCAGAGAGAGACAGCGGGCGCCAATGTCGGGCCCACTGCCTTAATGAATCAGACTTTCAGGGGTCAATCAATCAAAGACAAGTTTGATCGCGCACTTGCGTAGGGCACGGAGGGGCGCGATGGAGAGAGAGCGGCACATCTGCCAAGGGTGAGTGGACAGACCGCGCGTGACGAAGAGAGGTGCTCTGACGGAGGAGCTGCGCGTGGCTCGGAGATCGGAGGGCGAGATGACGGGATCGATATCGCGAGACGGGTGGCGGAGGACAGAGTGCCGAGGGGATGCCGTGGGCGCAGCAGGGATATGGCGTACGAAAGAAGCAGATATTAGAGGACGGAGAGGCCCGCAGTCGTGCGAGGGAGGTGTGGAAGGAGAATGGAGTGGGAGTCGCCAGGGAAACAGCGCAGAGGACGGGGCCGGGCCAGTCACGTCTGGAATGGACGGCATCGCCTCTCCATCAGTGTTAGCATCCTCTCACACTCGCCCAGCGCGCGCACACCAGCGACGGCCCATCACGTCCTCCATCCTCTCTCTCCCTCGCCCTTGCTCTCTCCCACACAATCCCCGCGCCCACTTATATACCGCGTAGCAACCGTGCCGGGATCAAGTACGTCCGCCCTTGTCCTTCCTTCCTTCCTTCTTGTCTTTGCTTTCGCTTTCCACCTTCTCCCCACCCTCTTTCTTTCCCTTTCGCTCTTTCTAACGCTGGACCGTCCTTTCTTGTCTCTGTTCGCTATTCATAGATCCCAGCGTCAGGCACGCCTCATTCCCTCGTCCCTCGTCACGCACTCTCCCTAGACGCCCCATCGCCCACCGCCCAACACACACCCATCCACACCCACCACCCCCGTACACGACCGCACCATGTCCCTCAAAGCAGAGCTCGAGACCTGGGCAGCCGCTCTCAAGGCCTACGATGACGAGGATTTCGAACGCAGCCTCGACATGTTCTCCGTACGCCTCCCTCTCTCCCCTCTCGCACCTTCACCCTCAGTCTTGCTCCCTTTCAGCGCATCGCAGACTCCTCAAAGATCCTCACAAACATGGGCCTCATCTACGCGACCCTCGGCGAGCACGAGGCAGCCGTAGAGCAGTTCATCGCCGCAACCGCCCTCGATCAGTATCTCGCCGTCGCGTACGTCCTCGTTCATCATCGCCGTCTCCACGCCCATCATCGCTCCATCTTCCCATCTCACCCTCCCCCAGATACTTCCAATGTGGCGTGTCCAACTTTCTCCTCGGCCGCTACGACCTCGCCGCCAAAGATTTCGAAGAAGCCCTCCTCTACCTCCGCGGTAACCAGTCCATGTGCGTTCCTGATCTGCCTTCTCCCGCCCCCCGCCCCTTCTGCCTCTCTACCGAATTGCCCTCTACCGAGTTGCCTTGCGCCGCTTCCCGTCGCATCGCGTCTCCACCCGCCCCGTCTTCGTCCTGATCCGCGCCCCGTCGCATCTCCTCCTTCCAACAGAAACTACACGCAGCTCGGCCTCGCCTTCACGCTCTTCTCCTCGGAAGTCCTCTTCAACAAAGGTCTGTCGCCTCCCTCCCCTTTCCGCTCCCTCTCGCCCCGATCTCACCTTCTCACGCTTCCGCCGTATCTGTCCGCGCCTTCTTTGCCCGCGCCCTCCCCTGTTCTCCGCACCCAAATCCGTCGTCGCCAGGCCTCTCGCTGATCTATCTTGGCCGCTTGCAAGAGGGCATGGCCGAGCTCACGGACGCCGCGCGGCAGAAGGCGACGGACGAGCACAACGTCATCGACGAGGCCATACGCGACCGCGGAGAGGGCTACACCGTCTTTTCGATCGTGCGTCTCCGTCCCTATTCTCGTCCGTCTTTCGCTCTGGAAACGAGGGCACGGAGCACCTGCGACCAGGCTGCGTGCCCCGCTTCTCTTCCCTCTGTGCTTCCGCGCGTTCATCCCATGCCGAATGCTGATGCCCTCTCGCCCACCACCAGCCCGTCGGCGTCCTCTACCGCCCGTCCGAGAACAAGCTTAAGAACGCCAAGACCCGCGACTTCCTGGGCAAAGCCGTGCGTCCCTGTCCTCCTCCCTTACCCCCTACCCCTCAACCCTCCCTCGCTCTACCTCCATCCCCCTCGCACCCCGCATGCCCTTTCTGAACATCTCCCTCCCCCTCCTCATCCTCCCCCGCATCTCCCACTGGCGCCTCCAGAAACTCGTCGCCGCTGAAGACTCCTCAGAGGCCTACACGACCTTCACCGGCGTCACCCGCCTCAAGCAGGGCATCACTCCAGGCAACACCTACCTCGACCCCCCCGCGCTCAACCGGAGCGTCACCACCCCCGCGCCCAAAGCCCCCAGTGCGTGTCCCCTTGTCTCCCTTTTTCTTATTCCCCTATTGATACCCATCCGCATATCGAACAAGACGACGACCTTCCGCTCCAGCGCTCCAAAACAACCCTGAACGTCGTCCAGCGGCCGACCTCGCCCCGCGGCGCCCCCGGCGGTCCGGGCGCCGGCGCCGGCAGTGGCGGACTCGCGCGTAGCACGACGAACATCACGCCGGCGCGGGGCCCGGGCGGCGGCAGCGGCGGCATGGGCGCGCCGATGACGCGCGGGCTGAGCGTGCGCAAGCCAGGCATGAGCCCCACCGGCGGCATGTCCCCAGAGCAGCCGCCCTCTCCGCCGAAGAAGTCGCCGTCGGGAGGCGGCGCGCGGATGACGGAGTTCTACGACTCGTATATAGACTCGTACGCGGATCCCACGCCGCCGCCGCCGCTCCCCCCGGCGCAGGGCAACGGCAACGGCAACGGGGCCGCGCAGGGCGACCGCGTCGCCGCGTGGGCGCGCACGAACGCGAACCCAGCCGCGTCGCCGCCCCCGGCGCCGTCGCGTGCGCCGAGCTCGTTCGGCGGGGGCAGTCGCACGGGGACGCTCCGGCGGCGGGGCACGCGGCGGACGATGGCGCAGAGCATGTATGAGGAGGACGAGGAAGGGTACGTTACTGGGAGCGGGGACTGGGACGAGCCGTTCGAGCTGGCGAAGATCCGGGTGAAGGTGCGTCCCGCTCGGTCTCTCTTTTCCTTTCCTCTCCGCGTTGCGTCTACGGACACGCCGGCTGACGCTCGTCTCCGCCCCCGCCCCGCCCCGCAGATCCACTTTGAGGACGACGTGCGCGGGATGGCGCTCGACCCCGCAGTGCCGTTCGCCGAGTTCCTGCAGCGCGTCGCGGACAAGTTCGACCTCGCGCCGCGGGAGCTCGCGCTCAAGTTCAAGGACGAGGACGGCGGCAAGGTCTCGCTGCGCGACGAGAGCGACTACGAGCTCGCGATCGAGACCGCGCGCGAGAGCGCCAAGGGCAAGCCCGAGGGCCGCCTCGAGGTCTGGGTCGTGCGCAAGTGAGCGCCGACTCCGCTCCGCCCCCTCCCTCGTCGTCGTTGTCGTCGTCAGAGGAAGCGGCGGCGGCGGCGGCGGCGGCGGCGGCACGTCTTGCGCTGCCGCTGGCGGGGGCCGATCGCGCGCGCTTGGGGGTGTGGTTGGCGAGTCTGGTCACGGGGAGGTTGGGTCGAGCGGCCCTATCGCCTCTTCCGTCTAATGTACGCGATGCTCTTGCTGTGTTCTATCTGTGTTTCATATACCACCATGCTATCTACGTCCTGCTATTGTGCGGCCCGCCGGCGCGCGCCGTCTCGGTTCGTCTCTGCACCCGCTCCCCCATCCGCTCCTCATCCGCGCACCTACCCACCCTTGCCTTCGCACCCCTGCTTCACACGCACACGCACTCACGCTCCCCCGCTCCGCTGTACCCTATCACGCTTACTTGTCCCGCGACGCGCGCGCGGTCTCGCTTGCTTTTCCTCTTTGTTCGAGTGTTTCTTTATTTTTTTCGGTCACTGGGCTGTTGTGGTACCTACTTTGCACATATACGCTCTCCTCGCGGGTGTGGGGGAGGGATCATGTCTTGTATTTAATTGCAATCCGTACTTGGCGATGATGGCGGTGGGTCTGGCGACCCATTGTTGACGTTGGAATTATAGAGATCTACTTGCACCTGTATGTCGTGCCGGGTTGGAAGTCGCGGATGCGAAATGTGTTCGCTGCCTGAGGCCTTCGCAATTCAAACGCCGCCCCATCTTGCTCCGCACCCACGACCTCAGCGGAGAACGCACAAGAATCAGATGGCATACCGACCGCAATGGGCACCGCGACTCGGTTGCTTCGGTGTATTCTTGCGTTCTCCATTCTGTCATCATGCTGACCAGACCTCCGTTGGCCCAAAAAGTCCTCCATCGATAGGATGTCTACTCACAGGAGTCATGCGGCTTGCATGATTGGGTACGACACCCACCGCTACTCGTTTGTTAACCTGCTAGGCATAGGAGACTTCATGATGCTACAGCCTGCCTGCTAGCAGCTGGCAGTCCGAATCTGGCAAGACTCTAGTTTCTCACTCGTGCGATGCCGTGACCCACCTCCAAGCCGTCCTCTACCACGCGTGAGGGAGTGTCAAGGACGCCAGTACCGCCTTGTCGGCATGGCTCTTCCATGTGCCTCCTAGCAGCTCCGCAAGATATACGTGTGTCGCCGAGCTTCAGAGAGCGGACCTTCAGAAGTAGGTCTGCTACGTAAAACTGGGTGAGGGTGCTGCGGCCTGTCCATATGCGTCTCTTGCATTCCGCTTTTCGACCCTACACACTACTGCGCATCGAGAAGTTCTGCCGCACATCCCCGCATCGACATCGATGAAGGTTCGTTCTTCTGTCTTAACCTCTTTGGGATGGACAAAACCTTGACGCTGCCCATGCAGTCTCATCGGTTCATCCTCCCTGTCTCACCGACTCACCATGTCATTTTCGTCTCCCCAGCCTCGTGCTGGACCGTCTCACGTTGCATCGCCCTATGCCCAGAGCGATACAAATTCTCTGTCGGATCTGGTAGATCGACTATCGGTCATCAGTGAACCTGACCAGGAGTCCGCGCACGGTCCATCGACGGACGCTCAGCTCGCGTTGAAATTGTACGCGGAAGACTTGGAACTGTCGACGCTGATTGCTCAGCTTGCCCTCGAAGACATCGCGGAGCTTCAGGGACAGCAGAAGGGAAAAGGCCGCGAAGGCACGCCGGCGTCGGATGCAGCACTTGCGCTCGAGCTCTACGCAGAGGAAGCGCAGCTGTGCATCGGCTTCCAGAACGATCACCTGCTCGCGTTGAAGACTCATGTAGACGAACATGGCACATCTTTCCTGGCAGATGAGATCACTGTGCCGCAGACGACTGTCAAGCCTGATCCGCCTCGGTACGTCCCTGGAGCATGCAAATCTCTGGCTACATTGCTTCACTAAAAAGCGATCCTCTACACGCAGACCCAACAATACAAGGTGTGTCATATGTCGTGATCCTATTCACGGTGTCAATATACACACGCCGTGTGGGCACGACTATGATGTGGGCTGCATAGCAGACCTCTTCGCCGCCTGTACACGAGACGAATCACTCTACCCACCCCGCTGTTGTCAACAACTTATCTCCCTCCTCTCCGTCAGAGAACATCTTGGCGAAGACCTGCTCTCTCTCTTCGTTCGGAAATCCCGCGAATTTGAGACGCAGAAACGCGTGTACTGCGCTCGCCAGGATTGCAGCAGCTTTGTTGGCGCAGAACACAGCGATGGTTCAGCTGCTCCTGTTGCGCTTCCGTGCTCTGCAGCGGGATGTGACACGCTCACTTGCAGCCGGTGCAAATCCCAGGTCAATCGCACCGGTACACATATCTGCGTTGTCGATCCCAGCGCATCTGACCGTGTTGTCCTTGACCTTGCCCGCGAGTCTGGGTGGTCACAGTGCCCTGGGTGCAGCAGGTGATTGAACTCAATACGGGGTGTTATCATATCACCTGCCTCTGCAAGGCAAATTTCTGTTATCTCTGCCGAGCGCGATGGAAGTCGTGCACGTGCCCTCAGTGGGAAGAGAGGTTGCTCTATGCTGCAGCAGAACAGAGGGTTGACAGGATGCTTGGAGGTGTCCGTGCTCCTGAGCCGGCTTTGCGTGTTGAGGCTTTGCGTGCTGATCCCCAGCCTCAACCTCAAGTTCGAGCTCACGTCGCAGAACGGCGCGAGAGGCTCATCCGCGACGCAGTCGATGATTTGCGGCATAATCATGAGTGCGGCCACAATAAATGGGCGTTTCGCAATGGTGGAGGGCAGTGCGAGTCCTGCTTTCATACTCTTCCTCAGTATCTGTTCGTAAGTACTCGTCCTTAATATTCATGAAATAATGAGCTGACCTGCTCAACCACAGCGATGCCAGGGTTGTCAGATGTTGGCGTGTAACAGGTGCCGCAGGAATCGGCTGTAATCAATGCTATGCACAATGCTGTAAAAATAAAATGGTTGTACGTTGATTGGATGAATTCCCGTGGTGGGGCGAGGATCAATGTACCGCCAAGCAGAAGCTTCTATAGATTCGGCCTCGCTCTGTCATCCTTTTTCACTCACAGAGCAGTGTCGAACATGTCTTCTCATCCGCCGCTCATGAATTGGAGAGTTGGTGGCACTCAGTGGGGCACTGGGGGATGCAGAGCTTCACCAGGACCAGGACATACTGAACGTTCTCACCCACACGATGGCGGTGCGTCTGGCGACCCTTTAGAGGGATTTACAGCGTTGTCCACAAAATTTTCCAGGCGTGAACCGTGATATATAACTGTACAAAGCTCGTTTAGCGTGGTATGGTGAACGAAATCTCTGGTGATCGTTGCGAAGTTCAAAGGGTGGATAGGTTCATAACTGGCTGGCAATAAGAGAAAATGTCTCTTGCCAGGAACGCTTCAAGAAGCTCTGCAAATACTACATAGGTACTACTCGTACATGACACATCGTACTACGACCATGATGGAAAGAGAAACAGACCACAGCTGCTTCTAGTATGTAGCCATATGCATGACAGCCCAGAAAACAAAAGTCAGTGCTAACCTCTGTTGCGAATTCATTCTCTCCTCCCCAATCGGTCCAGTTCCTTCCTTTCCCGCAAACCAATCAAACCTCCTTCCTAAAGACCGCAATTCAAACCTCTGTACCGCCCCTACCACTCGTCCTCCCTCGCTAAACATCCGGATGAACGAGCTCTCCAATACAGCCAAAACCCACCATAATCCCCCAAGCGAGGAGTGAATAACTTCCGTGCGTTTCCTGTCCCTCCAAAGATGACGGTATACGTCATGCGCAATGTTACCCAGGAAAATCGCCGCAGCCATCTCAAAACCACATTTCAACACTACACTCCACCCTGTGCTCATCATGATTGCTACTCCGCCCACGATTGATATAGCACTCATGAGGAAGAGTTCGGCGCTGTTCGGTGCGTGGTCAAAATAAGTCAGCTCCGGAAAGAGGGACACCAAAGCCCCATCTCCCTTTGACCACCCATAAAATCGCCAGTACGACCTTTGACCATTGTTCCACCAAGGATGGGTAGCGATAACCCTGGGGGCGGCTCGGAAACCCTCTCCGCCATGTGCGACTGAGTAAGCGCGCTTCTGTCGACAAAAAGCAATATCTTCTCCACCTCCAGTTTTCGGAAATTGGAGACTGAATCGAACATCGTCCTTCACGTCGCGCCGAGCGATGAGGTTTGCCGTGACGCCCCACGGTACATCGTCATCCATCTTAGTCGCAATGTCCCAGAAATAGGTCACACCAGCAAGATGCACGGCAGTCGTGAAGACACTTTTAGCAACAGGAAACTGCATGTTCCCAACGAACCCTGCCGCATCTGGGTGGGCACGTATCGACCTCTCGGCTTCGATAAGCAGATCTGAGTTTGGCAAAACATCATCGTCGAGAAAATAGATCCACTCGGCAGAGGATTCAGTGATTCCTCTATTGCGCGACGCCGATGCTCCTAGATTCTCTTCATTGACACGGATTCGAACGTCTGGACGATGTGCAAATCGGCGCTCGAGCTCTCCGATTGCAGGGGAAAGAGGGTCATCAATGATGACAATGAACATGACATTGCAGGTATTGGATGGTTTGAGTTCGAGGATGGACGCGAGGATGGAAATCTGGACTCGGAACGATGGAATAACAATGTCCAGGGTAAGCTTCTGTGTGGCGGCTGGCGCGGCTATCTCAAGCCAGTCATGTAGCACCCTGGTAGCATCAGTCAAGGTCTCGTACGTCCAGTCCGGTGAATGCTGCTTTTCGTATCTTGCGGGTCCACTACCACCGAGTGAATTATAGATTCGACATTGGAACATCCGGGAACAGTTCCATCGGCGATAAAGCTGATACAGAAAAGGGTCTCCGTCTTGATTGACAAATGACTTGGGCACAACCTCCCCTCCGAAAGCATCCATGTGCCTGCGGTGTATGATTGGAAACGTGGGCATTCCAGGGAAGCTCGTATCTGTGAAAGCGACACAGCCAAAACCCTGCGGGACGAACTCTTGTTCTGATAACATGCGAAACTCCTGGATGCTGTCACGCATCCAGCCTTCATCTTGTAAAACGACATCGTCGCCCATGAGGACAAAGTAATCACATCCGTCTTGCCATGCTCGTCTCGCACATTCTCGCCATAGGTCACAAATCTGCCCGGGTGGGAAGTTACAGACCAATGTGATGATATCTGTAAAATTCTCTGCCATCAGAATATCCATCGCCCTGTTTCTCTCGGCATCAAGCAGGAATGAATCGTCCTCATCGATGGCAAGGTAAATCCTGACTCGAAATTGAAGTCCTCCAAGTGCATGCGTGTCGCGCCAGGTAGTTCTGGAGAGCGATTGTGCGAAGCGAGTCAGATATGTCAAACAATCCTCAGGATTGGTACCCCCACGAGAGGTTATTGGCAATAGAATGGCAAATGTGATGCGTTCTTCATGAAGATCCACAAGGCGGCTCGTCATCAAGCCCTGAAGAAACCGAGAACAATCCTCATGGCTGAGGCCAATCAGGAGTCGATCTATTTCGCGTGACATCCATTCAGCTGTAAGGCGCATTCCCTGCACAAGTCCCCTGTCGTCTCGTGGGCGCCACCCTAGACGATCCTGAATGACCTCGTTGTTGGAATTCCGAGCTGAAACACCGGTAGGCCGAGAAGGAAGGTACACCACCTGAGCATCGTGAACACCAATGATCTTCAAAGTGATCGCTGCCAGGTCATTGATAGTCACTGCTCTGTCTGACCCAATATTAATTGGCTGAGCGGCATTATCATCCTGACTTGACATGAGGAGTAAAATGGCATCGACGCAGTCGTCGATATATAAGAAGCTTCGGCGCTGCTTCCCATCACCCCAGATTTCTAAGGTTGGTGCAGATGAGCCTAGGAGGCGTGCAGCGAGCACCTTTCGAATCAATGCCGCCGGCACCTTCTCTCGACCATTCTGCCAAGCACCTCTTGGCCCATAGATATTGTGGAAACGAGCGATGCGAATTTGGATGGTAGATTCGTACTGGTGAAGGAGGAGCTCGGAATTGAGTTTCTCAAGCCCATAGAGTCCTTGAGGCTTGGGGGGTGGCTTTGCAAAAACATCAGTCTCGTGAAGAGAGACATCTGCAGCAAGAGCATTACTGTCTTGTAGATGCTCGGGATAGACACAAGCAGATGACGCATAGAAAAAACGAGTGACTCCGGCGGACACCGATGAGGTGAGAAGGTTTTGTGTCATGGTGTGATTTTCAGAATAGATGATGAAATCATTGGCGGGATGTATGGTGCCCATGCCGCCCATGGCGGCAGCAAAATGAAATACGGTATGTGCGCCACGGACCACTTTTTCACAGAATGCGATGTCACAAAGGTTTCCGACCAATACTTCTGCGCTGATAGATTCTGGCGCAAAGGCAGAGGTGGGATGAATATCAGCGATCCGCACGTAATGACCTTCGGCGTGAAGCCGACGAGCAACGTGGGAGCCCTACAGACAAATGTTATTGATGTGTTCCTCCTCAGATGAGATATAACGCACAATAAACCCATTTCCACCTGCGACCACAAGGATATGTTTCTTGTTGGAAGACATGTCAGATGCTAAGGTGATTTCTGCGATGACCAGAGTTGCTTGATATAACAGCACGGTAATCGCAGCGCAGCTCGCCAAAGGAGACAATCAAGATATTGATTGAACCCATCTCCAGTTCCTGGCTGCGGTCCTGCGCAAAGCCAATGAACCCACTCCTGGTCCGTTGCGGTCCTGCGCAGAGCAGAGCAATTCAACCCGCGAATCTTGGGGGCGGGCACGATGCACAAGGAGGCACCTCTATTTCGAGATATTACTTGGCGGGTGGTCGCAGTCGGTCAATGCCATAGAAATCAGGAATGTGAAAGAAGCTAGACTATTAAACTGTTTGCATTCCACTTCAATTTGACTCGAAGGATGGCAAACTGTCAGGCATGACACTCTGTCAACAGTTTTTCGGTGTACAACTCGACAGTCAGAAGACTGGTTCTGGATGTAATTTGAGACTGCGTATCTGCGCAGGTCTATAGTGAGCAAAATTAGATGCATGATATACTATAGATATGTTGCCTTCATGCTGCTCACACGATCCTAAGCGCTGCGCTACACATATAGACTAGGAACGATCGACTTCGATGCTGCGTAGCCGTTTTGAATGGAAGACATCCATTCGTGGGCAATGGTACAAAGCAGCGCCTATCATCCGGAGTCACGCAGACGAGATATAAATACCATCGACCGAAAATGAACAGTAACGTACTTGCATCTTGCATCACAGTCACTAAGGAGTCGAGTACCCTAGTCAGGTGAGGATCCAGAGCTGCTACGATCTCACTATGCCGGTGAGTGTTTATCTATGACGCAGTGTCGTGGTGCTAATCAACCTTGTACACACCAACGTAGAACAACGCTGAATACCTCTTTACGCCATCGCAGGATTGGTTCTCCTTTAACATGGCTATCTGGAGGCCTCTCTTCTCTCTCGTATCCTCCAAAGCACCTCGAGCCCTTGAAATCGGTTCCTGGGAAGGGCGGTCGGCTGTATTCCTGCTCAATGAGCTCTGCAAAGAGACCGGATCCTTAGTATGCATAGATCACTTTGATCTGCAGCGTACTGACGCGGGATGCGAGAGGTACCGCAAGATCACTCATAACCTCTCGTTGACGCAGAAGACATACCGTATTCTCGACCAGTTCAGCTTCCCCGCTCTCATGATGCTCCTTGAGGAAGAAATGAACTCATCGGAGCCCGGATTCGATTGGATATATGTCGACGGGTCTCACGAGGCGGACGATACACTTCTTGACGGAGAGCTCGCATGGCGTTTGGCGAAGAAAGGAGCTATCCTTGTCTTTGATGACTATCACTGGACCAAGGAGCCGGAGGACAGCATTCACCATCCAAAACGTGGAATCGATGCCTTATGTCGCTGCACCAGGGCGAATATCGCATATTGTCTGCTCCGGAGCAATATCAGATAATTTTACAGAAGATGGTGGACATGCGCATTGGATTTCTGGTGAAAGAAAAGGTCAATGACAACCACCTGAGCGATGCAATGGGCTATGGGATCCATGTTGCATATGCCATCGATCACTCATATCTGATGCCTGCAGCAGTGTCCATTCGCAGCTTGGTGAAGCATACGCCAGGGCGGGTCACGGTTTATGTCGCGAATCGTGGATTGACCGCCGAGATGAGGCAAAATCTGCAGCTCTCTCTTCCTCAACGCGATAATGTCACACTTGTCTTCCTCGACATTCCTGAACACGGCCTCGCTGCGGACATGGGATGGTTTGGGCCAAGATCGATCTGATGCGAATCCTTCCCGTCGAACGCGCCTTATATCTAGATGCCGACACATTCATCAGGGCCGACGTCAGGGAGCTGTGGACGTGGATCTGAAAGGAAAGGACTTGGGCGCAGTGCAAGATGTGGGGCTACCAATGGGCCATGATGGAGTAGGCAGATACACGTACTTCAACGCTGGTGTCCTGCTCGTAGACTTGGCCCAAGTCCGTACACGAATTGGAGAGTTGGAGGCACTCGCTCAGGGGATGCAGGATTTCGCGCACAAGGACCAGGATGTGCTGAACGTTCACTTTCGTGAGCACATTTGCGAGCTGCCACTCAGGTGGAACGGACAGGGATTGGGAACCTATGCGAAGGCCGCGTCTCCGGACCGTGGTGCCCTTGAGCTACAGCAGCTGCATGATCCTTGTCTTGTTCACTTCACTGGACCTCTCCATCCAGACATGGCATCTGTGATGAACCCATGGGTCCAACCATATGCGTCGAAGCCCTGGGGATATGCTGGCGCGCCAGAGCATCCATATGGAGAAGAGTGGTGGAAGATGTTGGATGAAACGATGTGGAAGGGATATCGTACATCGGAGGCGTTCCGCGAGCTCCGAAACGAAAGGTTGACGATGCGATTAAAAGTGGAAAAGAGCTGTTCGAGGATAGAGTGAGGGCCGCCACAGAGTCGAAGTAGAGTCTAGATCTAGACCATCAGTTTCAGAAATGTATCCTACAAAGTTAGTAACAACAGCGGATATGATTTGCGTATGGCCGTCGAAAGTCGGTCCTTATTCTGTTCCCTATCCTGTAGCGAAGTCATGGGTGGAGAGGGTAGGTTCCGAAGTAGTTGTCAGAAATTTGCACAACAAGCACAGCTTGCCAGACGCGTCGCCGATCCCCGAAATTATCTCTTTGCTCGACGCTCGTTACATTTTGCCCGATTTTGCCTGCTCCATCAAATCCCATGTCCATCTCTCTCGATCAGAACTCAGCATAAGATCCTTTGCGAATGTCGATATGGATATAGGAGACTGGGGCTTGCAAGGTTGGGTGTGGCTTTGGAGAGTCGGAGGTTGACTGGGAGGAGAATCGCTAACGTTGCTGCCTTCAATAGACTAAGATCGTGACACTTCAGCCATCTGGCAGCTTTCCGCCCTACTCCAATGTTCTCGAGGAGCCTCCTACTAAAATGCCCATGATATGGTGCAGGTAATGCCATGGCCCACCTCAAATCTAGTCGAGCTCAACATATACTGCGCATGGAGCAGCGCTGAGGACACAATCTTCTTGGTATGTTCTTTTATGTGCCTCGTGGTCCCTCATTCCGCAGGTGGTATATGTGTCGACCAGCTTCGGAAACTGCGTCTTTTTAATTAGGTCTGTCCACAAGAAGGTCAAGTATACAGCGGCCTGCCAATATGTCTCTTCTGTGCACTGAGCAAATCCCAGCGTAGATTTGTTCAGTTTGATGCTTTAAGCTGCCTTAGACATTGACAGAATTCTCGACGTACGAGAGCAAAGTCTCTCAGGTTCAAAAAGAACAATGCTACACCGACAGTCTCATCAGCTCATCCCCCTATCTCACTCACCCCACATGTCAAGTCTGTTGCATCAGCCTCATGCTGGACCGTCCATGTTGTATTTCCTTGTGCTGAGAGCACGACAAGTGCTCTATCAGTGTTGGGAGATCAACTATCGGTCAACCGTGGCCTCAATGACATCGACGACGAGGACATTCATGGCCTTTTAACGGAAACCCAGCTCGCATTACAACCTACGCGAAAGACTTACAATTGTCGACGCTGATTGCTGAGCTCACCCTTGAGATGTCGCTGAGCTTCAGGGACAGCAGAAGGGAAAAGGTCGGGACGATGCATCGTCGTCGGATGCAGCACTGCATTAGAACTCTGCGCGGAGGAGGCGCAGCTGTGTATTCGCATCCAGAACGATCACCTGTTCGCGTTGAAGATTCATGAAGCCAAAATGGGTCATCTTCTCCTGCAGAGGAGATCACTACGCCGCAGACGACTGTCAGGCCGGATACGCCTCGGTACGTGCTTGGATCATTCAAATCCCTCTGGTTGTGTCCTTTCACTCAAAAATCATCCTCTATACGCAGACCTACCGATAAAATCTGTATCATATGTCGTGATCCCATACGCGGTGTCAACGTGCATATGCCGTGTGGACACGACTGTGATGTAGGCTGTATGGTAGATCTCTTCGCCGCCTGCACACGAGACGAAGCGCTCTACCCACCCCGCTGTTGTCAACAAACTATCCCCCTCCTCTCCGTCAGGGAACATCTTGGCGAAGACCTGCTCTCTCTCTTTGTGCAGAAATCCCGCGAATTCGAGACGCAGAAACGCGTGTACTGCGCTCGCCAGGGTTGCAGCAGCTTTGTTGGCGCAGAACACACTGACGGCGATGATTCAGCTCCTCCCGCCGCGCTTTTATGCTCTGCAGTGGGATGCACCACTCTCACTTGCAGCCGGTGCAAATCCCAGGTCAATATCAACAGCGCACACATCTGTGTTGTCGATCCCAGCGCATCTGACCGTGTTGTCCTTGACCTTGCCCGCGAGTCTGGGTGGTCACAGTGCCCCGGATGCAGCAGGCTGGTCGAACTCTATACGGGGTGTCATCATATCACCTGCCTTTGCAACACAGAGTTCTGTTATCTCTGTCGGGCGAGATGGAAGTCGTGTGGGTGCGGAGTATAGGTTTGACAGGATTCTTGGAAGCGATCGCGCTCCCAAACATGCTGCTTTGTCCATTGATACACCAGAAGTCAAGTTGAAGATAGCGGTATTCCGAACGACGTGGTAACTAGCGATGCCAGGGTCGTCCGATTTGGGCGTGGAACAGATATCGCCGGAAACAGCTGTAATGCACGCCATGTCCACGATACTATGAATGATATACATTGGTCGTGGCGGATGGGAAAGTATGTTCTTATATCATTACCTTGAGGTTATACCGTCTGGCCATCATGCAGGCTATGCTCTGTGAACGCCAGGGGAGAACTGCAAAGCTTGTAGAATACAATGCGCCCAACCATGGAGAATACGTTCTCCTCTACCCCACCGACGTCATTTCCATCGCTTTATATAGGCTCATCGATACATCTGAGCACTACACTTCAGGTATTATCAACATGCGCAGATATCCAGTAACAATTCCTATCCTCACAATCCACCGACGTACCGCATACAAGCTCACAAGATGAGTCGAAAGTCCTTCCCTTTCCTTACGGTGTATATCACCTCCAACCTACGATGCCCCGCATACTCGATGCACCCAAGTCGAGTTCCATCTAGGAACGGCCAATGTGCGTCTCTGCGAGCTCACGCTCGAGTTCCGCACTAGGATCGTCCATCACGGGGCTGGGTGCGCGCTCCGACACAGGGTTTCCAGAGTAGTAGCCGGACGTCGCGCCGTTCGTGGGTGCGTCCTCCTGGATTGGCGATGCAATGATGTCGTCGCGCGAGGGGATAGGCAAACTATGCGCGAAGTCAGACGCGCGTCAGTGTCCAAATACAGGAAAAAACACGAACCTGTCTTGGCGACGGATTTGGCCAGAGGCTCTCGCATGTGCGCGCACCTCCGCGCGGAAATGGTTGACTTCCTCCACGATGAGCTTTTTCATGCCCTCGATCGAATCTTCGTCCTCGAACCCGAAGTCGAATTGCTGTGCATCATGTCAGCCATGTCGATCACGAGAACGAACAAGATGTGAACACACGGTCGGACAGACAGGCTCGTCAGAGGGGTCGTGCCAGACAGCAAGGTAAGGGTGCTGGAGCGCCTGTTCGCAGGTGATCCGTTTCGCAGGGTCAAAATTGAGCATCTTGGACAGCAAATCTATCGCAAGCGGGTTGGCATGCGGAAAGAGCTGTTGGAAAGGCACGCGAGGCTTAATGGGAAGCGAGCGGATATAATCTTGCGCGCGAGGAGAGCCGACACGACGAAGGGTGTCCTCAGAGGGCGTGCCCAAATAGTGGAGAATTTGGTTCAGTTGGTCAACATAACTAAAACGATCTGTCAATAAGAGAGTAAAATGACTGTCTTTGACTCACTCTCTGCCCTTGAAGATAGGCTTGCCAGCTAGCAATTCCGCAAGAATGCAACCGACGGACCACACATCTATAGCCGATGCCTGAAACAAGATGTAAGTCTCATCTGATGCGAACAGTGTCCATCACATACGTAGTTCGCGAAACTCAGCATGATTTCCGGAGCGCGATACCATCTTGTCGCGACATACTCCGTCATGAACCCTTGCCTCTGAGCTTGGTTGAAGCCTCTGGCAAGACCAAAATCGCAGATCTTGAGCTCGCAATCGGCATTGACCAACAGATTGCCTGGTTTCAGGTCACGATGGAGCACGTTGGCTGAGTGTATATACTTGAGACCACACAACGTTTGGTAAATGAAGGATTGGAAGTGCGCATCGGAGAGAGGTTGGCCTGATCGGATCTGTTGGGCGTCAGGGTATAATGACGCTCTTCTTGTACGTCAAAGGGATGGACGTACGATTGCGTGAAGGTCAGCTTCCATGAGTTCTTCCTAACGATGATCGCGTCAATCCAGGCAGATGTGTGGGAATTCAACAACTTACATATAGATACACTTCATCGAAATTGCCATCGGGCCCAAACACAATGTCCATATCGTACAGGCAGGTGATCTGCGAACTCTTATGAGTGACATTGACACGACCACCTGAGCACACTTACGTTCTTGTGTCTTCTGAAATGGTGAAGTAGCCTTCGCACAGGAAGAGATTAGATATCTCGCGGAGCCGATCACAGTGCGAGACCTACTTGATTTCCCTGAGGCATCGCTTGGTCAAGATCCTCTGCACAGACTGCTGAGTAAAGCTCTCCTAGTGCATTGACCCCACGCACCTTGGTATTGATGTTGGTGATCTTCTTAATCGCGCAGCCTTCACCTGTCCTGCGGTGCTTCGCTGATACGACACAACCATATGCGCCCTGGCCAAGCTCCTTGACAAACTGGTATTCTGAGTCGACGATGAATGTCGAATTGAGAGCCGTGAACGAATGTCTCTGCATGACTTGATCGTTGTCGTTCAGCGGAGACGAGGAGGTTAGCTCAGATGGGGTTTCAGACTTGCGGGGCACCGATTCGTCGTCGTGGGCCTCGATATGAACGGTAGGGAAGGCAGGTGGATGGGCGGAGAGCAGTTGCGCGGCTGGATCGATGGCAGCCACTGATCAAACACCGCCACACAGCGCCGGACTGAGAAACCACTCACCGCTATTACCGCAACACATCCATCTCCTCCGTCCAAGAAACCCCTGCACCGCCTCCAAGCTCATAATTGCCATCTCTCTTGCGATTTCGTGGTCTGTGAGGTCTTTTGCCTTGCGACGCCAGTGATTCCTCGCCTAAATATCTCTATGTGTCATTACTATGCGAACGACTACCGTCTATGATAGCTTTCAGACGCCAGAGTACACATCTGATCGGCAACAGATACCCGCCACAAGTCGTGTCCTCTTTTCATTTTGCTATAAACAGCATTGGATTCATCAGCAACGCTCCTGCCGCCGAGCTTCGTCGCCCCATAACAGGGAATCACTGGGCTAGAAGTGTCGCAGCACGAACCCCTGCTCTCGTAGAGCGGCGCTCCCAACCTTTCCGTGGTGTTCCTTGCTTTGTCTTGGCTTCTTCTTCCAGCTCCAACCAACAAAGTGCTATCTTTTACGAAGGTGGGAATCTTCCAGTCACATATCGTCTCATCCTGACACAAGTGAAGCTTCCAAGCTTCAGCTTCAACACCTAAGATAACGAAAGGCCTTTGCCTTCCCCCTCATCTTCTTACCTATGGCCGCTACGCCTACGAGTTTGAAGCCAGGTTTATTGAGAACATTCGAGTGGGACAGAATGGTATCTGATAAATCCAGAACCCACATTTTGGCTAGCTTCCTTTGTCGACGATACTCTTGTTTGTAGATGAAAATCGCGATGAATCAGGCAAATTTCATTGTGCTTGTTGGGCATCCTCCGACGAAAAAATAGAATTGTACATTCTTTGCACTGGCCGTTAAAATTGTGATGGATCTCCTGCTGCATAACTTGGTTCTGGTGGAACTTGAAGCTTGAAGGACTCAAGAAACGTGCCTGCATCGGGATGAGCGAACGTGACAAGATTGGACGTGACCCAAGCGACCTTGCGCCCCTCGACTTCGAGCCTAGCTCGACAACTTTCGTCCCTCCACGTTGACGTTCTGCAGCCTCATGCTTTGATCAACGTTTCGTATATACCTCGAGGATCTTATAATTGCATATGCTCTGATCTCCAAGCCGCAGAAGCTCAAGTTGCACCGGAGCCTAGGGGACGCGTCGTATCGCTCTTCAGCGCGTCCAAGCTACTACTGACATTTACGACACGACACTTTCTGATTAAGACTATCACGAACCATTACTATCGAAATTATTACCCTCAAAATCTTCGACTATCCGATATGCCGAGCGAAAGATGTTATCCTTCTCATGCTCCAGAGGACGGGCCTCCTCTCATTCAACACGGAAATGTGGTGTTCCAAGGTGCGTTCTGTGTACGAAATATTCGACCTTGCACTCAATATGCATTCTGCTGGTAAGCTCACCATGTGGGATGGATTATATGCGGCTTCTTCACCATCGTTTCAAGTATTACGTCCTTCTGGCTCATCAACAAGCACCTCCAGTGGTACACAAATGTGCGTATCGTATCACCTCACCTCGCACTTCAAATTCCTCGTTCTCACGTTCGTTTAGAAGCATGAACAGCGCCGTGAGGATCTTATTTCTCTATCTGGTTCACTAAAGCTCATCTACCAATGTACAGACATCGTTCGCATCTTGTTCATGGTGCCCATATATGCAGTGATCAGCTTGGCATCGTACCTTTTCTGGGTATATCTCTCGAATCATGCGAACGACTTCGCGCCTAACCAAACATTGGCATCTCCCATAAGGATAATTCCACTCCGCTACTTCTCATTCGTGACTGTTACGAATCGGTCGTCCTCACAGCTTTCTTCTACCTTCTGTTGACCTACCTTTCCCCGGATATCGAGGAGCAGAAGGATATATTTCGCAGGGAAGGACTGTCTCGCGAGCATGACATGGAGTTGATGGCACGCGGAGAAAAGCCAGGCAAATGGGCCTTTCCGCTTTTCTTCGTGAGATGGAAGCCGCAGGTGAGCTACCCGTGAACAGACTGATGTTGTGGGCGCGCGTTCAATTTCTCGCTAGGACGGATTGTACTTTTTGCAGCTCATGAAGTGGGGTGTCCTGCAATACTGTGTCATTAGGCCGACGTGCGTACTTGAATGGGTTGTTCCACTTAGTCACTTATCCATATATGCAGGACTACCCTCGCTGCGGTGGTGCTGAACTATGCTGGCCTCTATTGCGAGGAATCCTGGTCACCTGCTTGGGGACATATATATGTGAGCAACGCAACTTCGAATAAGGGCTTCGTTATTCAAAGAGGAGCGATCATCGTACAGATCTCCGCCCTTATCTCTGTCAGTGTTTCAATCGCCATGTATTGCCTCCTTCAGCTCTATTTCTGTGTATCGAAGCAGCTTTCTCCTCAGAGGCCAGTTCTAAAACTGTTCGCTGTCAAGGCTGTTGGTATGTCATCTTCACCTCGAAACAATAGGCATCTGACGTTCCTGTTTAGTGTTCCTCACTTTCTGGCAGGCTTCTGCGTTATCTCTCCTTTCTATGATAGGAGTCGTCAAAGATGTGAACTTAAATAAACCGATCTTTGTCGACTTACGTCTAACTCTTCATCTTAGACTCCATATATGACCGCGGAAGATATAAATATCGGTTGGGGCGCTCTTCTTGAGACCCTGGAGATGATGTGCGTTCTGAACTCCATTGGCCGCATCGTCCTGACATGCTTTCTATCTCCAGGATTTTTGCATTTGTTCACATACGCGCTTTCAGCTACAGGCCCTACCGCTCAGATGCCGAGCGAACTCCACGTCTGCGCGCACTGAGACATGCGATGGACTTCAGGGAGACTTTCCGCGAATTGGCAAACGGATGCGTATATATCTGGCATCGAATGCGCGGAATTGAAACGGACACGAGGGCAAGACGCGAGGCTGTGTTGGAGGGCGCGTTTGGTCAATCCAGGACCCAAGTCTGGCGTGCCCGCGATAAGGAGAAGGACACGATCGGGGTGGAAGTCGACGTGGAAGTCGATCGACTGGTCATGGTCGAGGGGGAAAGGCAGTGGTTGGGTATCGGGGACAATTACGGGTATGGGTTAATGAGGAGGGAAAGAAGCGACGGGTTAGAAGAGCAGATTGACAAGGAACTGTCGAAAAGAGGATATGCGAAGCCAGGTACGTGTTTTACTTACCATCTTGAATCCATCGTTGACTCGTTTATAGTCGCAGGGCACCGATCACAAGAAGATCCGAGAGACCCGGGAGAAGGGCATGCTCGTGGCCGTCGTTCATGGTGGCGCAGCGTTTACGATCGTGTCTCCCAATCTGGTCCAGATCATGATAATACAAGGTTCACGCCCATTCCCCAACGGAATCGAAGTCGGTTGCGGCGTATCTCATGCGATGTAGAACACGACAGTCTTGTGTACGAAGACCCTCCGCCTCCGTCCATCATCGAGACATATCGGAGCAGTCGCCGTCAGAGTCGTCGTGCCGCGCTGTCCCCTCCTTCATCCCCACTTGATCTCGAAGGTGTTCCACTGGTTCCAAGCCAGAACAAAAAGTACCTTCAAGTGGATCCTGGTCAATTGCAGAGTCGGGCACCGTCGCGCTCGGACAGCCTCTTTGGCCGTATCTTCCCACCCTCAGCGCCACGATCTGACTCGGACCGCTCATCACGCTATGATGCTAGTTCTGGTATCCCTTCATCCCAGTCACATCGCACGCATGTACAGCTGGGTGCCTTGCCTGTCGTTCTGAGTAGAAGCGTCGACGCTGGCCGTGTACCAGAAGTAACTATACCAAGCACTGAGCCCCTCCCCTCCCCTCCACCGGTTGTAAGAACACATACACCACCTTCAATAACTATGCATCCTCACTCTCAGCCATCCGATCGACGTGTGGAGGAGCGACGTCAATCTAGGCATCGTCGCGAATCCGCCAAGGTTTACACTCTAAATATACCGCCCCCTCCGCCGCAACCTTCAATGCCATCTCCACAGCTTGTGTCCTCCCCAGCCTCGCGTCAGGTCGTGCTTGTTGGGAGTTCTGCTCGTGTTCGCGGCTCCAATCGACAGAATACAAGTTATGACGAACTTGGATACAATGCATCGCATCCTGTTTTGTATTCATCTAGGGACCGTTCGATCTCCTACGTCGGCGCACCTCCTATACCTTCGGCGTCTCATGAGCCTTCCATTCGCCGATCCACAAACAGCCGACATAGTTACTCCCCCCAATCAACGCGACACCATAACGTGAAGACAAACAGGAGATATTCTGCCCCTCTGGAGAGTATACCCCAGGATTCTGTGCTGCCGCAAACGCCGATCTCATCAGCTACTCACGCCCAGATGCCAAGGCCATCGTTCAATATTGGTAGACCTGAACCAAACCTTCCTTCGCACCGCCAGTCCACGGCGTACCCATCTGCAGTGCACAAATCACCGTCCGCAAATAGGGCTGTCGGGACTGCCGGCGTGGCTCAATGGGACTCCTCGAACCTCTGGGACCCTCTTGCGAACCGGTCGCGGTGATTCCCGGCTACAATTTCTTGGACTCACGACTTCGCACGACATCTACGACTCTCAACTTACGACATTGACGATTCTCGGCTGGTTTGACTGGACAGCCGCCGAGCACTTCACGTAGCTTCCCAAATTAAGCCCGCGTTTTCGCGCTCTATTTATATGCTTCATTATTATATTTCATTTGCTGGTGTACTTGTTGATTAACGAACTCGAGGCTTCTCTGAAGGTTTCCTAGCTTTACGATGCATCGCGGTCGTCTTCGATGGTTCTACTGCATGATTGGAACAAAGCATCGCTCACGCAAGTTGTGGACTGTTTAACGTGGATTGTAATTGTGGATTCTAGTCATCGCTGCGGTCTCCCACTGCCTCGTTGACTCTGCCGCAGCATTCTAGGAAAATGGTGACTTTAGATGCTAATCTCGCTAGTGGGAGCATGATAAATCCTTAAATATCGTTCATCACCGGTATGCGCAGCTGGTCGTCTATCAAAGCGATGTTTTCCAGTGCTTTCCCCGTATCAGAAGCGATGGGTTGTCTTGGCTTGCCGACCATGCCGGACTTCGCGCCCTTTGATTTGACCATCAAAACAGCATCAAACACATCGTCGATGCCGACAACGGTCGCTCGTCGTGCACTGGCGAGATCAGCTGCTTTCGGGTTATAAACCTGTACCTTGTTTTCGTGGCATTGCGGGCCTGTTGAGACGCTCGATGAGGCCAGCTGAGGGTGGCTCAGAATCTACAGAGCTGCAAGGTCCTGTTGTAGCTCCTGTTGTAAGACATCGGTCGCTTGTTTCGCCGCTGATCTAGACTGTAGGGCGCTGAGCTGCAGTGCAAGCCGTTCCGAATTTGCGATCGCAAGTTTGCGTCCAGCACGCACCGCCCGCGAGGCATCATTGCCATATCGGCCTTGGACAGCCTCCTCGGTTAGCAGCAATTTCTATAAAATCCTTTTCACAGCGTGTTGCGCTTCTCCATTCCATCATCCCAAACCATCTTCTCCTCCAGCCCCTCCCCCTTTACGACTCACGACCCCCAGTTTCAGGTGTTCGCTCGTCTCCTGACACGCACACGCATCCGAGTCCCCTATCATGGCCGCGCATCACTTCTGCTGCTGCCTGCCCCTACGTCTCGGCGCCTTCCTTATCTCCCTCTTCCAATTCCTCCTCTCGGGAATCGCTGCAGCAGCACTATGGTACGGTTTGGCACACTGGCGTATGTTTCTTCCACCATCGTCTGCTTATCATGCTCATCCATGCGTCATAATTTTAGCAAGCGATATTAGCGCCAAACTCAAGGGTGCAACGGTGGGAGCGGGTGTTTATTATACGATCCTCGCCCTTGCGGCTTTCATAGGGTGAGTTTTGCCTCGACTTCATCGCACAGCGCAGTGTTCTAAATGGCATGTGGTTTCCCAGGTTCATTGGTACAATCCGCCGCTCGGTCAAAATGCTTTCGACCTACAGCTTCTGGCTCGGATGGGCGCTCGGGCTCCAAATAGCTTTGGACGCATTCCTCCTCTACGCATACTTCACGACCCCGAAAGAAGACCTCGTGCGAAACTGCGTGAAGGACTCGACCGATCAGAACGTCATCAACTCGTGTAACAACGCGTTCAATGTCGGGAAAGGTGCGATGATCGGTGGTGTCGTCGTCGGGTTGTTGATCCAGGCATGTGCGTACCCCCGTGTCCTCGCCTCCTATCTCGCTGCAAGAATTCGATCCTGAGATCGTTCTCTCCACTAGATGCCGTCTACATCGTATCCTCCTACGGCAAGAAGCTCGAGCTCGAGCATGCTTGGACTTCAAATGTGCCTCTCGACGCCGGCTATAAATATGTCGCCACGGGTCGCGCTAGCACCGAAGGGCTCACCGCACCCCATTACGCGTACCCTTACGCCGATGGCAGCAACTCGTTTGGCCATTCTGGCGCGCGATATGACCCACCCGCACCTCATGCCCATCACGCCCAAAACGTCTAGATGTCATCATTCTAAGGGATGGGGACGCAAGCCGGGACGAGAGTCGTGTAAGATATTTGGGACTGAGTTTATATCCAGTTTGTTGTGGCATGCTCACGGACGATCTTGTGTTTTCGATGCTTGTTGCCTACCCACCTTGTACTCGTATGTAGTAATTCACCTGTCTAGGCAAACAAATAAAGTCATTGCAGACTAGCGTTTACACACGATATGGCTGTAAGACAGAGAAAAAGAACAAGCTTTTGTTGGTCACTGGGTCGCCTACTAGTTTATTCCGACTATCTCATCTCCTTAGGAAGCGGAGGGAGAATCGGCTTTTCCAAGAAGATATGCGATCGTTCGGAACGCAGCCCAAGGGACGAACTCTGCCAGAAACAAACTGTGTCAACGGATTCATGCCACTCTGTCGCGAAATGTGCTCACGCGGGGTCATATGTCCGCTATAGTAAAACTCGACATCTAGACGAGACAGTATGTAGTTAGTCAATGGAATTGGAAGAACCGGAAATTCGAAACTGACAAGTTAGCTTGCGCTCTTGGTGCATATTTCCAAAAACACCAAAGTCTTGGACGACGAACGACTCTGATTCGATTGGTGTCTGGAAGCCCTGTGCACCACCCCAGGTCATGTTCCTACGTGGAAGATGTGATTCTCTGATGAGCCTTTGAGAAGACAGCGGGACTGAACACACTGTATGGCAATGCGAGTGCCTTCGGACACAAGGATGAAATCCTGAGCGATCGACGTTGTTCAATACTGAATTAGATTGATTGCGAGAGCAGATACGTACCGCCAGACCGTGAACGATCACAGTCCTCTCGCTCTTCTCAATCACATTGGGAAGAACGCTCAGCGTTGACGGGATACTCTGGTCATTTCCCGGAGCACCTGTCGTCGCATTTATGTATACAGGCCCTTGACAAGCCTCCCATACAACATGGGGAGCATGGATTGCATTTTGTACCTGTTGATCGATGTGAGATGGTCCTTTGACCGGGGACACGGAAATGGACTGACGTCGGTCCTGCAAGGACAAGTAAGTAGAGAACAGATCAGTTTTCAAAGTGAATATTGACCTGTTGAAATAAACGAATTCTTGAGTGGAGCGGGGGAAGCCCAGCACACTCCCTGAAAGAGTGAAGGTGGGCGGGTGTCGCAAGATCGCTGTTGGGTATTACTCACAAGGAATCGGCCACGCCTCTGTAACACGATAGACATCGAAGGCCGGATTCAGTCTTCATATCAGGCCTTTAGCAACGTAGAAAGCGAGTAGCGGCTGGTGTAACTTACGTGGTCACGGCACTTTGGACGAGCCTGTGGATGCGACAGCTGGGTATGGCATTGAACGTGCCGTTGGTCCCGACTGGGAGTGGAAGTTGACCGGCTGGAGGGTAGGTGAGAAATTGGTCAAGATAATCGGTATAACCACATGTGTCAGAGATATTTTGCAGTTGCGCCATAAAAGAACTATTGAATGGGAATACGTTCGCGTTCGCCTAGTAGCAGTGTTATGAGTCAAATCGCAGGTGCGCCACGAAATGTAGACGTACTTGGGCAAAGCGAAGTGCGGGAATCTCCTGCTGCACAACATTGTATGAGAGCGAGGGGTCTGCTATCCATATGCCCTTCAGGTGGAGGTCCAAAACCCCTGGATGCTCATAAATCCAGTTGGCGATGTATGGAACATCTGGGTCATGCAAGTCAGTCGGACCATATATCAGCCAGGTTGATCGTCATCTTCTCACAAAAGCCAGCATACTGTGTGCACATTAGGATTTGCGCAAAAAGAGTATGACGCCACGTACGCTTTCTCCGGAGACAAAGAAATTGGATCCCCTGAGTTCCCTGAATACTTCTAGGAACTGTTCTAGGAATCCCATCACTTCAGCGGCCAGCTCGTCGTCGTTGGAGATATCAGGTGTTCCTTGACTAAAACCAGTCTGCAGAGTGTAAAATGAGTAAATCGCAGTCGACAGATAGCATACCAGAGCACTTACCCCAACCGGCTGCTCAACCCACACAACATTTGATAGGTTGGTCCACGACCATGGGTTTCTAGTGAATTGTGAATATTATTCAAAGACAGAGGGTGTTCAAGAAAACATACAAGGTCGGTTGAGACTGACCCCAAGACCAAGCTAGTTTTCTCTGTTCGGTACTGCTCAGTGTCTAAAAAACCCATATTGGACTTACAGATTGGACCATTCTCTTGCAGGAAGCCCTCGAGGGATGAACACCCCGGTCCACCTTGGGCCAGCCATGATCAACGATGTTCAGCTCGGTTCAGTCTGTATAATGATGCATACCGTTCGTCCAGAACAGGAGATCGTTCGCATTGGATGCATTCGTAGTGGGCCAGAACCTAATATTGAAGGTTGAAAACGTGATTCGAGAGAGTTGCCGCGGATGGCGTACCAAAAAAACAGCTTCCTCGTTTCGCCTGCATTCCCTGAGATGGGCATGAGGCCCGCCCAGGAGGGGCCAGCATCAAATGGTACTAGAATATACTTAATAACAAACTGATCAGAAGAAGAGCGCATACTCACCGTCGGGAATGGCAGTACCATCGACAAAAAACTTGTCCGTGGCAGGGTTCGCAAAAGTGATAGTAGATCCGTCCCGTCGCTTCAACGCGCTACTGTCAGAGTGCGACTCAGATACGCTGTGCCGTTGTTGGAACCGCCTATGCATCTCCCGTTGCATGAGCAGGGATTCGGTCATGTCGGCGTAGGCGACATCGCCGTAAAGGGGTATGAGGACGAAAACAAGGAGAAAGAGATAATGAATGCTGTCCATGAGGCGATCAGATAGGACTGTCTTGACAATGACGCTACTCTCTGTTTTATGCAAAGCAGGTGGACGATCCATATATTTTAAGAACGGATGCTTTGTCGAGTCATAGTGCCGAAGACCAAGAACCTCAAGAATCCTGTTGATCACATGAATCGATGAGGAGATATGAGCAGGCCGTATGTTCACCTACCTGTGATCTATGTGTAAGTAGTGGGGAATTCTAAGTCTAGTTGACTGCACGCCTCTGAGTTTGTGTTGAAAAGTTTCAAGACTATCGTGACTTACCCGCCAGCACCTCACAAAAGTCTCAGAAGGAACGTCTATCCTCCGCCTAAGATGGTGCGGCGAGAGAGTGGAACTTACGGGTGCATTTCCAGACTTCATACTCGAGGCACAATCGCTGCCTCACTGGCTATCTAACATCTTCTGGCATGCGCACCATGCGGAGCGAGAGTCGAGGTGGTGGGGTCAGACAGGGTAATCGTCTTGAAAAGCGATGGGAATGCTCTTCAGGTGAGCAAAAGAGTGAGAGAATCCGTCTCGTAAAGGGATGGAAGCCAAGCAGATGACAGAATGCCGTTCCAGTGCGTTGTTCTGCCAGCTGCTGATTGATCACCTGTCGACAGGTAGAAGACGGTGCAGGGGGTGCTGGCGCCGCCGGAGCCTGGCGGACAACCTGTGCGAGTATTGTTGAACTATTATCATGGCAGTCTCTTGAGAGCTCTTGTGACTTCTCTGTCCGCTTCCTGTGGCATTGATCATGTGTTTTGAAATTAAGCTTGGGGCGAATCAGCGATAAAAGTGAGGGGTTGAGTCAAGTCTCCATTTGAAAACGAAGGAAAGGGTGTGAGACTGGTGTGAGTGTAAGTGAGTCTGCCTTTTTTTTTCTTTCAAGGCACGAAAGTGCAGAGCATGGCGAAAAAATGACCACCGCAGGGGTCGAACCTGCAATCTCCTGATGACAATTAGATAATCGTAGTCAGACGCGATGCCATTTCGCCAGGCGGCCATATTACTGTTTGTCACTGAAAATATATGGCTACCAAGGCAAGTAACTCAGGCACGGCATAAGCTGGCATAAAATTGTCTTCGTCTGACAGGTCGATGCAGCGATGAGGAAGGGTTTCATGTAGCTTTTTTCCTAAAATTCCCATCGCAAGTCACGGCAAGCCTCTCGTTGTTGTTGTCGAGGATGGCGAGCGACGCCTCGGAGTTTTGCGGGGTCGTCGATATGTAAGTCGGAACTGCTACGGTCACGCTGGCAGCTTGAGAGTGTGCACTGTCTCACAAAGGTATGAAAATATTACTTCGAGCACTGTGACGAGGTGAGCAGTGAGCACCATAGTTTCCCATTATCAAAAGCATTACTTATTTCGAATCGTAGACCTAAGGTTTTATCATCCTCTGAAATCTGAAGGCACTTCTACAACAGAACAGCCTTTCATGGACTCAGTCTATCATGGCAGAGGAGGCGGACGACAAAGATTTCCCCACGGAAGCCACTCTCTGGACCCTGGAGCGGAAAGCGCGATGGAATGCGCTGGCACCAGTATCCCATTTGCCCCAGGAAATCCTCCTGAAGATATTTTCCTACCATTGTGATGGAGAACCGAGTCCCACCCACCTTCCCACCTGGCTCTCGATTACACACGTATGTCGACTCTTCCGGAGTATCTCATTGAATTGCCCGTCGCTTTGGAATAAAATTGTGCTGTCCTCTTCGGAATGGACACAAGTAACGCTTTCCCGTGCTGGAATGGTTCCCCTAGAAATCAATGCCTATTTCTCACCCCTCGCGAACGTATCAAGCGCCAGAACTTGTGCATAGTGCTCAGTCATCTGCCCCGCATCCGAAGTCTCTCTATAACAGGACTAACCATAATTTCGCCAAGACACCGGGATGTCATGGCTGCTCTGATCGCACACCCTGCTCCGCTTCTTGAATCGTTCACTCATCGCACCATCGAAGGAGATTTATCTCCTAATCTTCCTAATAACGTATTCCAAGGAGGACAAGTCCCGCGACTGAAGGAGTTATCGCTCATTGGATGCAATTTCAGCTGGACATCTCTGCTTTTCCGAAACGGTCTCACCTCTCTGTCTCTCCGATGCGGAAATGAAATGACCTTACCATCCATGTCTATTCTTCTCGACATCCTCCGACGTATGCCATTCTTGGAGTGTTTGGCACTCACCGCCCCTGTCTTCCCTCTTGTGGCCTCATTCGAGACAGAGGCTCCCCTCCTTGATCGCAGGGTACCTTTGCGTCATCTACGAGATCTCAATCTCAAGGGCAATGTCCTTGATTGCGACGAGTTCGTCCGCCACCTCATCATTCCTTCAAGCAGCAGCATCACCACACGTCTGTATCATGATGATGAGAACTCCGACTACATATCGTCTATCACTGCCATGTGTGCTATTACGAAATTTCTCTGCTTGGAAACCACCCCTGGAGCTGGAAGTTTGGAAACCGAAGCTGCTCCCATCGTTGCCCTCCGTGTAATGCATCCTGGTGGTGGTGGACTCGAGTTTGAGGCAGAGACCGATATTGAAGAAGGATTAGAAGAGGAATATCAATGGGAACACGTCAAATATAACATGTCTCTCGCCCTCTCGCCCTACGAATACAATCTGTCCTCCTCGCTCCTGATCACAATCATTAAGGATCTTCCACTCAGCTCTCTCGAGTATTTTGGCATCCTGGGACAATTCTGGCTCAGCTCATACAATTGGAATCATGCCCTTATCCGGAGATTGAATGACCTGCGTGTTCTGCAGATCAACGGGCCATTGATTATTGGGTTTATAGAGGGTTTCAAGACCACCATACCCTCTCTCAGCGAGATCGGGACGCTGGACACCACAGCGCAAGACGAGCAGATCCTTCCCTCGCCCTTCATGCCGTTTCTCACGGATCTACGGATCGAGAGGGCGGACTTGAAAGGCAACTGCGAGCAGTCTGCGAGCTCTTTAATGGATTGGTCGACGTGCTGAAGTATCGGAAAGAAGTTGAACACGTTCCACTCCACACTCTGTATCTCTACGCTTGTAACGTCAGCTCCTGGCAGGTGGACGAACTATCGCGGTGGACGTTGTGGCCTACTGAATGGGATCAGCGCAAAGATGGTCTGGACATAATGCAGTATTACATCTTGAAATACTGTGATGAGGAGCAACTGTCTGTAGGTGACGACGATGGCATAGAGGCATATTGGTATGAAGATCATGGAGGTGATCTATCCTTATATGAAACCGGCGATGATATGATCATTAGCGAGGATTGAATGATGTATTTACAAGCACGATCTGAAAGCCTCGAAACCTTTGTCACTGCTCCTGTTCGACGATTGCCAGACCATGTAGATCAATCCCGTACTTTGTGTTTCTGCGTGTCCTAGACACATTTTTCTACTTCGAGATTGTCACATGCCAGTCGCCCACCTCGAGTGTATTCGATATTACAAGACATAGTCACACTAGAATCCCGACTCATGCCACGAGTGGACCATCGTCTATCTCTGTGTTCTTCGCATGTATAACGACGCAAATATGGGTCAACATGGAAACGATAGGGGATCCGATCGTTTCAAAGACCAGGATCAAGAGGATGACCTAGCAGTATCGTTCTCGGGAATGTTATCCACATTCTTATGAGCCAGTCGCGCTGGAGCTTCCGAGAGCGGAGGCCGCTTTTTGAAGAACAGGTAGCAGCTCCGACTGCCTAAGCGTCGTCAACCTTGTGGCTGCACTACTATACGCTCTTCGGCTGTATAACTGTCTCAGCGTTGATGGATACCTAACCAAGTGATGCGATAACGCAGGTTCTCGCATTGAATCTGGGATATCATTACCGCAAATTAACCGTCCCATCGGATCTTCTTCGCGTATTCTCGTATTCTAGAGACGAAGTTATCCTGCACCTCGTCACCCACGCCCGTCGCGACCTTCAAAATGACCTCGTTCAGCCCCGTAGAGCCCAGGATGTCGACGTGGTCGCTAGTGTTCGCGCCGCCGCGCGGAATCGTGGCCACCGGGAGATGAGGGAGCTGCGCGACAGGCCCGCAGGTCGGTGAACGCGCTCTCGATTCCAGAAGATAAGGGAGCTGGGCCGCCGTGCACGCACCTCGACGGTGACGACCCGGACCCCGCCCGGGTTCCACCGTTCGCGCTTCCAGCCCTCGACGCACATCGCGCCCAGGCTGAGCAGAGACACCGTGCCGTCGCCCTCGCCCATTTTCACGCCGTTGCGGACCTGCCAACACGAAACACGATGCGCAGCGTGAGTGTCCCCGATCCGCACGCGCGCGGCGGCATGCGACACGCACCTTGGGCGTGACGCTCTCGTCGGTGTAATCCTTGTCGATCCAGCTTTGGCGCGAGAGCGGCATGTCGAGCGGGGGACGGATGCAGTCGGACGAGTTGGTGCATGTCGGGTTCTCCGCGTCGGCGAGCAAGCCGTCCTCGTATACGTATGGGCCGGACGCATACCTGCAGGAGGTGTGAGTGACTAAGGACCGATGATAATGTGCACGCCGACCAATATGACCGCTAAGTCGCAGAAATCAGGGTCAGCCGCTGGCTTTTGGAACATACGTAGACGGAACATACCTCGGTCTCCTTCCCGTGGCCGTACACGCAGTATATACTCATCGAGGGCGCGTTGGGCAGTCTGTTAGACATCCATACATGTCAATCATTAAGAACCGTAGCGGGGGAGACACGGGACGCGCCTAGATTCCAGCGGATTGGACCACTTGGTGTGATCTCGATCGTTCCGCTCGAGCACCTCCTCGTCCCTCTCAATCCCAAACGAATAGTTCGTCTGCATCATTTTCTACCCACCACCGAGCCCACATCAGCACGTACACGCACACCAACGCCAAACCTGTAGAACAGAACAGAAGAAAGAGCACTTACCTGGAACGACGTCGGCGTGTGCTCCAATATCCACGTCCCCGCCCCGTCCGCCGTCATATTCCGCGCGCTCACCGTGCCCTGTCCGCTCCCGTTCCCGTCAGCGACGCTCCCGACCTCGACGGGGCGCGCGCCCGCGGACACGTTCCCCGACATGGGGCTGGTGTCCATATCGGGCGGCGCGGGGGACAGCTCGCGCCGGAACGCGATGAGCTCGCCGTGCGTGTGCGCGTTGTCCGACTCGTCGTCCGGCGCGTGGGTCGCGTTGCCCCATACCGCTTCGCCGCCCTGTCCACAGGCGCGCGCCGCGATCGCCAGAGATATCAGCGACTCACGGGGTGAAATAGAGTCTCGGGGCTCGGATGGCGGCGCGCACCTTGATCCACATGCTCGCGCTGCCCGCCCAGCTCCGGAACAACCTCTGGCGCTCCTTCTTCGAGAAGAACCGCTCGAGCACTATGATGTTCAGTCCGATGTCCGTTTGTCTCTGTGGCTACCACATCCTCGAAGGAAAAGACGTACCATACGCGCCGGCAGGGTTGATCTGTACGGTGTCTTTCATCTCGCCCGACAGGAGCGCGGCCATAGCCTTTGCCTAAGATGCGAAAGTGACTGAGCGATCGGGCTGAGAGGGTCTATCAAGACCATGTGGGTGATACTCACGACGCCCTATAAATCGAGCAAATCAAAAAATAATTCGAGGTCGGGGATGTAGAGGTACATACTAGGTGAGTCCCCGCGATAGAGATGAACGCGTGAATGTGGTTCTACACGCGTTGAGGATCGATGTTTAGACGCAAGACACGAGCTCTGGTTTGACGGAGCAACCTGAACACGCACCTCGACCCAATCGGGGCCACCATTTCCGTGCTCGGGCGACTCGACCCATTTGAGGCTATCGAGAACGATGAGATGACAATGCCACAACAAAGAATGACGACGATTGATGCAAAGCAGCACTCACAAGTACTATTCGCGACGCCCCTCGTTAGAGGGAACGAGAGCTAACACATGGATAGGACTCACCAACGTAACCTAAACACGCACCACGAGTCCAAAACGCATGAACACTCCATCACAAAAGATAGTTAGTGAGCGAGCCAAGCACAACGCACCGAACTACCCATCGAATGCGCGGCGATCACCACTTTCTTGCCCTGTCTCTTCCTGCCGCACGTTAGCACCTCAAGCTGTTTTTTGTTTGTTAATTTATTGGAAAACTGACTTGAATCCTTCGATCGTCGTCTTGAGGCGCGAGAAGTAGCTGTCGCGTTCCTCGAGATTATAGTACGACAACCGCCAGTCGTACGGCGCGAGGTGCAGGTTGTTGGTGTCGTAGTTCACCACCGCGAGGTTCTCAATCACCTTGGACCTGCACGATCGCTCTTATTCAGCCCCACTCGCCCCAAAATTCCGCGTGAAACAAAAGGTAAAGCATCAAGATCCATCACACACCATAGCCAATAACCCTGAATGAAGCTGCTCGCTGCGTCCAGCCCCTCCGCCGCGCGAACCTTGACGCCCGGGGGATCGAGGCCGGTGTCGGGGTCGAGCAGGAGCGCGGCCATCCACTTGTCGCGGTTGAAGGTGACGTGCGACAGCATCTGGAACCCGCCCCAGAGCTTCTGGCGGAAGAGCGCGCGGTATTCGGGCGCGGTGGACCACGACTCGAGGCCCTGCAGCAAAGTGAGCGCGCGCACTGGAAAGAAAATGAGTGCGGGGAACGGAGGCTGACAGTAGATATGATTCCGGGGACGAGCACGACGGGGTGCTCTGCCTGCAGGCCCCGCGCGCGCAGCGCGTCGCCGACGCTGAACTCGCGCCCGTCATTGTTGAGCTTCCACGGCTCTGGGATGCTGCTCGTGAGCCGCCGCCACTCGGTCTCCACGCGCGAGAGGTCGAAGTCGAATTGGGGGAGGGTGAGGTCGTATTCGCTGAGCAGGAGGGCGAACTGCGCGGGGAGGTCCGGGAGGTCGGTGGGTTGTATGAGGATGACGCCGAGGAGGGTGCCGACTGTCAAGGGATTTAATATATGTGGGTTGGGCGGTTCGCGTGAAGAGTGGTGAGGTGAGAGAGCAGCGAAAAGACGCACGGAGGATGCCCAGGGAGAACAAGAACCGGCGGGTCGTGAAGATGCTCTGGGTTTTCCAGCAAGAATTGAGCACGTCAGACATATTTTTTTCGGCGTTGTCGAGCATTCGTGCAAGCAAATCGACATACATTGCGTTTCTTCTTCTTGAGCCCTCTCACCTCGTCAGAGAGTTCCTCGCGGAGGTGTTTCACCTGTTCCTCTTCAGCCCGCGACGGGGCTTGCGATGTGGACTCGCTGCCAGACTGTTCGCTAGGTGTGTCCATGCCAGAGCGTGGTGAGCAGCAAGTGTACGTGATATACGGTTATATGAACACAAAAGAGAAAGTAGGGGGAGGTGGTATGTCGTGAGATGGAAGCAGGATGTACGTGGCAGGGTCAGAGAGGCATGAACGGTCGTTGGAGCACACTTTTGGAGCGAGGAGAGTCGGACGCGGGCGCGGAGGAGGACGCACCGGACGCGTACTTCCATTTTGCGGACACCTCCGACTCATCCCAATGACGTGACCAGGCGCGTTAGTCCGCAACACTCCGGGCCGTCGTTGCCCTTGCCGCCTTCGACGACCAGTCCTCCATACTCACAACGGGCATCTTGAATGAAGATCTGGCTGCATGGATCATCTCGCATCAGCGCATTGGCCTATGATGCTGAAATGACCCTATGATAGAAACCTCCATCACTCAAGCACAGTGGGTGGAATGGAGGACATGGACCCTTCAATGCTGGGTACGCTCAGGTACGCTCAACTCTTTTTCCAAAATAGACGACTTACAGGCAAGTCAATAATTCAATGTGCTTATCATTTGCACTGAACACTTGATATGAAGCTTGGCGGTACTGATACACGCGTTTATTAAAAGCCAAAATATCTGCTCCCTTTCTACTCCCTTGGTCATGTAGAACTCACAGCCTCGGACCCGCTGAGCACGATGAGGTTGACCAAGTTAAGCAGTTCTATGTTCGTGTCTGCTGAGCATGAGGAGGTGAACGAAGTTAAGCAGTTCTAGATCCGTGCCTGCGGATGGGTGAAACTCAAATCACCTTCTTGTTCCGCACGGCCTTCACATATATAATACCACATGCTGAATACCGATGCTTGCTGTATCGACATTGAGAGCAACGACGAGTAAGTCAGCCACGTTGCTTCCTTCTCTCCCCTCCTCCTTATCGTGTCGCGCGCATCAACTGACTGCCCCGGGACGTATACCAGGTAGGCCATGATGGCTTATTCCTGAGTCTGAGTGAAAACAATGTCCGCAACGGGTACCACACGTCATCAACCTCGCTCGCATTGCACGACGGATCATGGTAGGTCTCCCTTTCTTGTCCGAGTCTTGCGCCAATGAGTGCTGCTATTCTGAATTTTTTCGATGCTCACGATGAGGTGCAGTAACACTCGTGTTACTTTCTTCCTCTTCCTCATACAGTCTACGTTTCATCTCATAGAAACGCTGGCATAATACCTTCTCTTCAAGCTTCACCTACAAGTCGAGGTTCCGAGACCTGCAGGGCCTGAGATCAAAGGATCAATACCTTGTCTTCAAAACCATAGATTGCGAACGTACCATGATCTAACAGTCGATAAAAAGAGCAAGCGAACGTGAAGGACTTCGGATGACTGCTCGATGACTCTCCTGATCTTTCCCATCCCGACCCCTGCATCGGCATTGCCCAACTGGCACAGCGCATCTGGCGCGTGGCTCCTACACAGAGATGGACCAGGGCCCACTCGTGGCATCAAATGTATGCCATCTACGTCGTCGACATGTGTCTTTTCCTTTATGTCTTGTAATATCGAATTCTCGAGTTGGACGACTGGCATGTCATCTTCCTGACAGTTGTGAATTGGAACAGGGCATCTAGGAGACGTGCAGAAACGCAAAAGAGTACTGCTTCATAGGGTTTCGCAATTGTCAAAAGGAGCAGCGACAAAGGTTTCGATCATGTAAATGCATCATTCAAAACTCAAAAAAACATCATATCAGCGTCGTACTCATCTTCGTACAAATCATCGTCATACCCATATGGCTCTATATCCCCATCGTTGTCACCTACAAATAGTTCCTGCTCTTCCAAATATGCCTCTTGCAGAGAATAATAAAGCATCCTGTCTAGACCACCCTTGCACTGATCCCATTCTATAGGGGACAGCACCCACTGCGACAGTTCGTCCACCTGCCAAGAGTGGACGTTACAATAGTTGAGATGCAACGTGTGGAGTGGAAGGTGTTCAACCTCTTTCCGATACTTCAGCACGTCGACCAGTCCGTGGAAGAGCTCGCAGTTGCCTCTCAATTCGACCCCCTCAACCCATAACTCTGTGAGGCGGGGCATGAAGGGCGAGGGAAGGATCTGCTCGACTTGGGTCGTGGTGTGCAGCGTTCCGATGTTGCTGAGATGAGGTATGGTGATCTTGACACCCCCGATGAACCCAAAGATAGCCGGGCCACGGACATGCAGAACGTGCAGGTCATTCAATTTCCGGGTAAGGGCGTGATTCCAATCGTCTATGCTGAGCCAGAATTCACCCCGGATACTCAAATATTTGAGAGAGCTGAGTGGAAGATCGGGACTGAGTGCGATCAGGAAAGAAGAGCACAGCTCGATCTCGCAGCATGAGAGGTCGAGGGATATGTTATATTTGACATGTTTCAATTGCCATTGACCTCCTGGTCCTTCCTCTATATCGGTCGCCGCATGAAACATGAGTCCACCACCACCAGGATGCATTACACGGAGGGCGATGATGGGAGCAGCTTCGGTTTCCAAACTTCCAGCTCCAGGGGTGAATTCCAAGCAGAGCAACCTCGTAATACCACACATGGCGGTGATAGATGATGTGTAGTCGGATTCCTCATTGTCATGGCCCAGATTCATGGTGATGATGCTGCTCGAAGGTATGACGAGGTGGCGGACAAACTCGTAGCAATCAAGGACATTGCCCTTGAGATTGAGATCTCGTAGATGACGCAAAGGTACCCTGCGATCAGGGAGGGGGGCCTCTGTCTCGAATGAGGCCACAAGAGGGAAGACAGGGGCGGTGAGCGCCAAACACTCCAAGAATGGCATACGTCGGAGGATGTTGAGAAGGGTAGACATGGATGGTAAGGCCATTCCATTTCCGCATCGGAGAGACAGAGAGATGAGACCGTTTCGGAAAAGCGGAGACGTCCAGCTGAAATTGCATCCAATGAGCGATAACTCCTTCAGTCGTGGAACGTGTCCTCCTTGGAATATGTTGTCAGGAAGATTCGGAGATAAACCATCTTCGCCGGTGCGATGAGTGAACGATTCGAGAAGCGGAGCAGGGTGTGCGGTCAGAGCAGCCATGACATCCCGGTGTCTTGGCGACATTCTGGTTAGTCCTGTCATAGAGAGGCTTCGGATGCGGGGCAGATGACTGAGCACTATGCACAGGTTCTGACGTTCTTGGGGGGTAGGGAAATAGGCATCGATTTCTAGGGGAACCATTTCAGCACGGGCAAGCATCACTTGTGTCCATTCCGAGGAAGACAGCACGATTTTGTTCCAAAGCGAAGGGCAATTCAACGAGATGCTTCGGAAGAGTCGACATACGTGTGTAATAGAGAGCCAGGTGGGAGGGTAAGTGGGGCTTGGTTCTCTATAACGGTCGTAGGAAAATATCTGTAAAAGGACTTCCTGCGGTAGTTTTGATATCGGTGCCAGCGCGTTCCATCGCGCTTTTCTCTCCAGAGTCCAGAGAGCATTGGTGGCTTCCGTATCGAGGTCATCTTCACGAGTGGAGTCGTCCGCGTCCTCTGCCATGATAGACTCCATGAAAGGCCGCTCTGTTGTATAAAGGCTCTTCAGAGAGGCAAGATTTAGGACAATCTTCGAAGTTTGTCCTCCGCCAATGGAAAACTCTAGTGCTTACCTTGTCACAGTGCTCAAAGCGATATCTTTTACGTGCTTGAGGCGAATCACGTTCGCTGGCTGCCAGCAGATGTCAGCACGACCGTAGCAGAGAAAGTTTCTCCGACTTGGATATCGACGTGATGACAAGGGCTGATGAGAAAATCCGCAAAACTCCGAGGCACTCTATATAGCTCTTACTACAGACTCTGACCATCCTCGACGACGACGAGAGGTTTGCCGGCCCTTATGATGGGGATCTGAGGAGTAAAGCTGCGTGGGTCAGCCCCTACTTATCACTATCAGACGAGGATGACCTATGCCAGCACTCTCCGTTCCTCGCCTCAGAGTCACCATCTGCTCTCCCAATCGACACTTTTTTTGACTCTCTGCTTCTGTTCGCAACAATGGACTTCATCCTCAAGCCCGGTGGGACCCGCACTCGCTGATCCCAACCCTATGTGCATATACGTGCCGTCTATCTTTACCTCCTTCAAGACGTTCCGTCTCTTCCACGCACGCAGTTGTATCCTCGTGCATACATTCGTGCATCTCTCTCACACCTCTTGTGCTTCAATTCTAGCAGCCATATAACTCACCTTCCCGCGCAGATGTCTCTATCCTGGAGACATCTTGCGTCGACCTTCGACGACTGAACGGCGCAACGAAAATAAGCGGAGCCCTTCCACGACGTGGAAATTCGGGGCGCATCTTGCGCTACAATTTTGCTCGGTCAAGTTTCACGTATGAAGTCCAGGAGTTGAGCCAGAATGCTTATCTCAGACCTCGCCTGGACGTTTTGAACAGAATCCTGCAGTGATCAAGGCCATCGGTCTGAATCTTGCAGCTCATTCATCAGCTGTTGTTATCATATCCCACGAAGTCGGCACTTTGAGTGGTACGCCCATCGAAACGACACAAAGAATCTCGGACATTTTCCTATATTAACTTGATCGCAGATCATAAGGCTGCAGTGCCTTGGAGGTTCGATAATGAAATCGCTGGACTCTTGGCGGCCCATCCTCCATTAACTGCCAGTCTCTTTTTCTCTAGCCATTGATCTCTGACTACGACGATACGGAGGGTATTCACGTCAGAGCACGTCGTCGGCACCACCGTTCTGGCGCGGAAGAAGGGGTGCTTCAAAGCGATGCTCTCCAACTCTGGATACAAGGCGAGCATTGCGTCCTTCAACAACGCGTCCCAAGACGGAGACATGATTTGTTTGGAGAGCTCCATGGACGGCGACTTCACCGTCGCCTGAGATGACCTACGTCGTGGTGCTCATACAATTAGCACGCGTCGTTGTCAACAAAGAATACGGGGTGTGAGTCTCGTATGTCACTTGGGTCAAGAACATTGGAAGATGGGTATGTAAGTTGGAGGGTATTCTCTAACAGGAGGACCGTAGCGTCCCTCGGCGAATTTGACTCGACGCCGATGGTGATGTGAAGAGTCCTTCTACCGAAGAATCATACACCACCCACGGATAACATGATGCAGTTGGCGGTGCGTTCTTCCTGGACAATATACTACATGAATCGCGAAACTGTTATTCAAATGGTATGCTACAATTATTTTACTAGTCAGTACATAGATAGATAGGGCTATCGATGCCGCTCGAGCCTGCCCGAGCTCGAACCAAGGTACAATAATCATTCTCATACAGGATAAAACCAATCAAGATCAAATCAAGATTCTTGTTGAGCTCCCCCTTCTCCTTCTTCTTCTCCTTCTCCTTTTCTTGCTGCGTCCTCTTCTTCTGGTCGCAAAAGATCGCCGTCCACGTCGTCGTAAGACTCCGGCTCCTCACTGGGACCTAGCGCCCACTTCTCTTCGCCGAACACGCCCTCGGGCGAAAATAGGTCCGCTACGGTGTTCTCGACCTCTACGAGCTCGAGGTCGTTAAACAGATTGAGAGATCGTTTCGACACCGCACAAGCCCGGAAGGTCAATGCGAAAGGCGACTGTGAGATGTCGGTTCGTATTTCAAGGGCACTTTTTAGAGTCTCGATGTATTGGCGGCCGGTAGCTTTGTCTAATTGGGCGTAGTCGAGAGACAGATCCGAGAGCTTCGGAAACAGCTTCATTTTCGGAGGCGGTGCGACGTCGTTTTCCCTCTCAACTTCCTTGCCCTTGCCCTTGTCCTTGACCGTTTCAGTATCGTGATGGGCGTCGGGATCGGTAACCTTTTCGCTTTTTGACGATTCTTTGGATTCATCCTCTACCTTCTCCTCAACCGTCTTCTTTACCGTGTCCTCTCCCGTCTTTTCTCCCGTGTGTTCTCCCGTCTTCTCTGTCGTGTCTTCAACCGTGGCCTCCGCCTTTTTCTCGTTTCCTCCATCTGCCGTTTCATCGACTGCTTCTGATTCTGATTCTGATTCCTCATCAGAATCCAGAGCCTCTGAGTTCTGTGTGACGCTTTTCAAGACGGGTAACGCGTTTATGAATCCGTAGATAACATCGCCGGCAGCTATGACAGTCGTGACTTCCTTCAAGTGGCGGAACGTGTCGAACCATCTGAGAGGCGAAACACTGTAGCGACCTTTGATACATAGCCGCTGGACGTTTCGTAGCGGAAGCCGCCAGCAGAGCGCAGTCATCAGCTGAGCCGCGATGTCGCGGGGGAAGGTTTTAGCTGTGGTCCATTCGATACTCAGGTCATACTGGATCGTTCCTGCATCGAAGCCCATGTAGGTACCGTAGATATTCTTCTCGGGGATGGGGCCAAGGGTGATTTTGAGACTTTTTGGTGCGAGTTCGTCGATGACGAGCTGGGTGAGGTGGTCTGAGGGGCTCTCATCCGTGACGTGTCGATCGACGATTACGGGGAGGACATCGCCATTGTAAAATTCCTCTCCCGGCTGCAGTTTAACTTCTGTGATGAGAGAAATCTTCGCATCCGGGGGTATGTCGATGTTGGCCATGAGGAGGCAGCAGGCCATGTAGTCGCCTACAAGTTTGATAGATTTGAGCGATTTGAGAGGAACGCCTCTCTCGGCTTCCACGCTGTCATCTCTGTAGCTCATAGCATGCCACAGGACGAGATGTTCAAGCTGCGGTGTCTTTTCCAGTATGTTGTAGAATTTCGAAAGATCCGGTCTATGGCGGAGGACGATGTCTCGTATTACGAGAGTCGTCAACCCAGCGTGCATGAGGGGCGACGAGGAGCTGATTACACACCCTCGCAGATGAACGGATGATAATTGTGGGAGGTTGCCTTGAAATAGATTGTTAGGGAGCCTGAACGCATTGTTGTCTGTATAGGAGATTGAAAGTTTTTCGAGGACCGGGGCAGGCTTCTCCGTCATCAAGACGATATTCTTCTGAAAGTATTCGCCCTTCGCACTAAACTCGATGTGGCACGCGCGCGGCGCCTCGTGGAGGGCGAGTAGAAGGGAGTGTTTGTTATAATGTTCGAATGCCCAGAGGTTCCCAGTTTTTATAGTGAGCGGCGATTGCTTCGAGCGAGCAATCATTTCTTTCGTAGCTTTGGGGTTGAAAAGTAGGAGACGAGACCAGAGACTAGGGCAGGTCATGGCAATAGCACGCCATCTTGCATACGCCAGCGACAGACAAACAATAGGGATATAGAGGGGCATAAAACCGTTCACGCTGTGAGACGTCTTCGATGATCCAGACGTCCGTTGAAGCCAGGGGATCGAAACAGAAGATGTGAGAAATCAGCTCGGTTGGAAGGCGCAAGGTGATGTCTTCGCGAGGCTCTAGTTTCTCTCGTTCCTTTTGTCGCCTTCGCTGCTTGCGAGGAGGTCGGCCATCGGTTTTCTTGCGTTCTGAGTCGGACGATCTAGTGAGGCACAATATGTAGGTGTGAGATATTCTCTATAAGATAGGTAGGATAGCGTACTCCAAAGCACTGGCTTGAGGTTGAGACATCTCCGTCGAAAGGTGTATAACAGTAGACAAGAAATGTAGTTCTTCGCGATTTGAGAGTTGGTAGTCGTGGTGATGATTGGCTCTGAGGAAGGGGGCCTCAGCTGAACGGCTTAAATATGCCACCGCGAGGTCGAACAAGACAAGAGACACGGCAGACGGGAGTGGCGCGCGCATTGCCCATGTATCACGTGCGCCACAACCGCGTTTGTTACATAATCATTTAGCGCGTCGAGCGTCCACAGTGCGTCCACACCGCCATTTCCGCCGTCACCACCTCCGCCTCTCCTTTCCGGTTCTCCTTTCATCGACCAGGTAAGGCGAGATCGTCTCATGAGGAAGGTTTGAACATCATATAGGATAATTTAGGTCGCTCATATGTCAGGAAAAGGGACACGCACACGTTCCCAGAGGACCCTTTACGACTTCCAACATATTTCCTATGGCCATTCACCGTTGAAGGTGGCGAGAAACGCAGCTCGAAATGATGCTTCTGGGCTAGGAAGGAAGCTGCAGAAGGGCAAAAGCCCTGCAGATGAACAGGAGGGTCATTCGAGGGGCGAACAAGTGCTATCGCCAGACAAGCTTCCGCCACAGAAACGTTCATCATCACCAACTGATGGCGGTTCTGCGGCGTATGATAGCGAACAAAGGGACAGTAAGAGGGCGAGGCACGATACCAACGACGGTGAGCAAACCCATAGCTAGATGATCACGAAATGCAATGTTCCCACACTACTGAACATATCATCTTAGACTACTCAAGGTCCCCCTCTCCGGAACAAGGCGTATTTTCGGGCCTTTCGATTTTTCGAGTCTCAAACGTGTCAATGCTGCCTCCAATAATGCGCCCCCACCACCTGAGACTCCCTCTCGTAGACGAACACAGTCCGTTCCGCCAGTCTCCCCAGGTATCCCTCATATCGATCTCAAGAGAGTCCCGCCTTCACCGTGGAGAGCCGCTTCTTCATCCCCCATGCGCCCTCAGCTACGGTTCAGCAGCATGCCCCGTTCAGTTGATCATCAGGACGGCATTGCAGATATGGTCGTCGAGCAGCCGGGCGAAGGAGATGCTTCGGAACGAACTACGATGTCACCCATAATGACCCCAGTCCCTGATTCTGCCTCCCTTCCATCGCTTCCCACACATAACGCGTCGAATGTTATCAAACTTGGTGGGTCATCGGTCATAACGCCTCGCAGAGCTTTCGATGCTATTCGGACACCTGCGAATCACCTACTCACAGCTTTTCATACCGAGTTTTCTCTTTCATCACCTCTTACCCCCCTTCCGCGGACGCCTTTCTTTTCTAAGGACCGTGCACATATATCAACCCCGGGCAGCCACCTTCAGAACACATCGCCTGCCGTGGTGAGTTATTTTCCTCGATGAGACTCCGATAACATGATCTACGCGACCGTGACAAGCATGCAGTTCCTATGCTATTGCTTTGACCATGGCCGCAGAATTAGCCCTGGCTTGGGTGCTGAGCACGGTGAAGCTGCACTGGTTCCTCGTGACTAAAGCTTTGAAGTGTTTCGTCGTAGTTGACTTCTTCGTCTGCCCAGAGTGCTACTGAGCTGGTCAAGGACCCACCATATAATCCGCAACATGCGTTATTCCTTGAAGCCGTGAGTGGCATTCCTGCTTTAACCGTGACCCCATTGTTCACATCAATTTAGATACAGGATCGTGAGGCATCTGCCACGCCACGGCCGTCATCAAAGCCATTAGAAAATCTTTCTCGCTCCGATGCTGTCCCCGCAGACGACGCAATGCCGCATCAGACTGATGTAATACCACCGACGAGTCTGCCAACACCAGTAACAGTAGTGACATCTACTGTACCTCCACCCGAAAATCGGACGAGTGCCAAGGACCCCGCCACCGATACCTCTACTTCGGTACCAGCAGCCTCCTCACGAACGATCTCACAACCCCCCATCAGCCGCCTTCCGAGACCCTCAAGCTCGCTGTCTTTGCAGAAGTCCGAAAAGAGCGATTCCTCCTTGTCGTCTCTGCCCAGCAGCGGACGCTCTGGGGAAGCAAGCAAGAAACCGGCTGGAACGATTAAGAAGCTGCCATCTTTGTTCATGCCAAAGGCCAAAGCTAAGCTCCTGGGGACAACGGCAGCCCCGCCGCCTCGCATGACCCGCCTCAGGCAGCAGAAGATTGATGCCGAAGCAAAGGCAGCAGACGTTCCTGTTGCAGGCAAGGCAATCAGTCACTCGCCAGGTTCTTTTTATTCATGTGCGGATAGGTCCATCTCGTCCAATTACACCAGGGGCATCGTCGCACCAGAAATCCTTTAGCTTCGCCCAGCCGACCGCATCATCGAAAAGCAAGGTTATTGCATCGCCGACAAAGAAACCCGTGTCACTCCCCAAGCAGCCCTCGCCCATGAAATTCACTTCCCCAGTCAAGCCAGCCTCTGTCGCCGGCACGCAGCGTGGTTCAGTGCAGAAGCATACCTCGCTGTCGAATCTGTCACAGGCGCTCGAAAGGCTGAAGATGCCCCCGCCGCCACGACCAGGGACGAGCATCGGATTTGTGCGCGACGTCGGAGACAGCAGCACATTGCTCCCCACCTCTAAAGACGACCTGTTCACCAACGGATCAGATCAAGCTCGCCCAGCGAAGGCAGGTCAGCCGTCTAAATTGATGCGTGCAAATACAGTAGGTCATTCTGCCATGCGGCCACGAGCGAGCACTGTTGGACCAGCATCGAGGCCGAAACCGCCAGGTATCCCTGCAGCGGCATTCGGTGTATCTGGTCCAATTTCCAAGGACGGCGAGGCTCCTCCCCCGCCCAAAATCAATGTCCACACCGGTATGGTCGGTAAATCTCGGGTCCCAATGTCCCACGTTAAACCCTTATTCGGCGGAGTGGGAATGGGACGGGTGTTCCAAAAGGCCAGTAAGAAGTCGAGTCTGCCCACAGTGGAAGGCAGCCCGGTGAAGGGCGGATCAGGACCACCAGAACAAGTCGAGGTGACAAAGATGCCCAAGCTGGAAGATGAAACCTCGGGCCCCTCTCAAGCGGCAGAGCAAACCACTGCTGGAGAAACAGGCAATGTGTTTTCCGATTTGCGCGTCGATGACCTTCTTGCCGGCAACAGTGATGCAGAGTTCGACCCTCACGACTCTTGGAAACACAATGCCTCGCGGCGCGCTTCTTTGGCCTCTCAACTGCTCTCTCAAACGCTATCCCAGGATCCCCATACGCCTCCCAATCCTCCCAGAAAACCTCCTGTCGAATCACAAGCAGGTCCGAGCTCTACTTCCCCAACAAATGGGAGAATCCTTCGCTCTGCGAGCGTACAACCATCTTCTGCTGGGACACGCACAGCACCTGGAGCATTAGGTCGGGCCAGTGGCACCGGTGCCCACGTATCGGCGTCTAGGGATGGAGAATCAGGCTCAAGCGAGAAGAAGGCGGGAGGATCGCTGAAACTCTTGAAGAAGTGTAAAATCTTTGTGGACGTGCGGACAGACGACGGCGATGATGCAGGTGGTCTGTTCGTCGACATGTTACGGGGCATGGGAGCGAAGGCGCGCTTACATCTCCTACATACACAAGCAATTAAGGTTAAATTTTTATGCTTATTTGGATTTAGATCGTCGGTCGTGTTGGCTCGTCGTGCACCCACATCGTGTTCAAGAACGGATTGTTGAGCACGCTCACGAAGTACAGGTGATCTGCCTTGCCTTCTCCTTATATATGGGACAACTTTTTGACTGTATCGTACAGAGTGCTAGATGAACCACGGCCGTTAGTGGTCGGCATCGCTTGGGTTGTCGAATGCGTAGAGAAACGCAAGCATGTTGAGGAGGATAAATTCCTCATCGATCTCGAAGGGGTCAACGTCGCCGGCGTCAATAAGGTTAGCCAAATGTTCTCTTGTCACCATCGAGTGTTCATATATTTTTATAGCGCCGACGGTCGATGCTTCCCAAACAAATACTGTCAAGTGCGATGAGTCCGCCATCAACTTCGAACTTGATGGGGCCGCCTCCGATTCCCTCTGGTTCAAATTTGAATGGGACTCCGTCGTTAGTGGATCGATCTGTGGATATAGGTACGTCTCATTGACCTGTGTCAGTTTCACGTCATCGACTGATCTTGTCAGCGAGCACCGAGGATACTGCTAACAACAGCCTTCGTGCAAGTGATGATGGGGATGACCTTCCTCCGTTAGAGGGCGAGGAGACGCGGTAGTATGATGACTGGCCGGTAACTTATCCGATGAGGACCTTTCTTTCTCCAAGCGACTGCAGGATGTCTTGATAATGCATGGAATCTCTGATTTGGAAGAAACGAGGTAACACGAGGACGGCATACGTTAGACATAAGTACATCATAATCTCTGGACAAGTTGGTCCCGTGGATGCACGAAGTCGGGATCTGGAGCGCACGAAAGTAAGTGCACACGGACTCGATGGAGCAGGACTATCAGACGGATGCAAAAAAACATGGATGCGAAAAAAGCAGCGACGATATATCACAGACAAGTTCTATGTAGCCTTAATGTACATCAGTACAGACAGAAAGGGGACACAGGACAGTTCAAGACAAGTGCGCGATGGGAACGAGACGATGAAACGGAACGATGAGACGAGACGAACGAGAGTTGTAGAGTAAAAATGGAGAGGAAGTGAAGAACCAAAAGATAGAGATAATGTACAAGACCAAGTAAGCATGACGCTTCCAACGAAGGAAGCGCATACGGATCTGCTATCACCGACGTGGAGGCGAAGCAGATCGTGAACCAGAGGCAGCGGCCATATGAGCGACACCCTCTTTCGCTGCTTCCTGCCGGCGTTGCCAGAGGAGCTCGGCCCAAAGCGGGTTAGGGGGAATATGCCCGACGAGCGCCTGGAGGACTTCGAGCCTGAGGTAACGAAGGCAAGTTAACGCCAATTCACACTGATCACAAACAGGACGTCATAGGAACGCACCATCTGCTCTTTTCCTCGTCCGTGTCCGCAAAGAAAATGATCTCTTGATCGCGCTTGAAAAACAAACGGAAGGATCGTTTTACTCCATAGACGTCATCGTAGTCGTCGGTAAACTGGCTACGGGCGGTCTGCATCGATGCTGGGCTGAGAGCACGGGACCGCCCCTCCTGAATGTCTTCAACGGCGATGGCCCTGCGAAGGTCAATCGTTGCCGTAGCCTTCTTAGTAACATCGTTGAAGGCGACCAGATTAGCACCAATGACACGGAAGTGACGTCGTCGCCATGTCTGCTCGAAGTCAACGCCAGAACGCCAAAAAAACATCACAGTTCAACATACCGTACAATCACCACCGTTCTGTGTCAAGGTTCCTTCGAAATATGTTTGCTTATGCCAGTGAACATGACGCAGCCCACGGTGACACTCCTCCAAGCTCTGCGGTTGCTGGCTGGCTGGTATACCAGGAAGGGGAGGTAGCCTGAAGAATTGCAATATCAACTCTCCGATTTGCAACGACGACACTTTCGAGCTCGTTTCCATCCGCTGTCCAATCAGCGGATAGGTCGTCTCGAAAAGTTTGGTGTCGCATCGATCTGCGATATCCTTGAAACAGACAAAGGCCCGCGCCAGTTGACCGTCTGTCTTCAAGTAGCGAGCAAGGTTCTCCTCTAGTCTAGGAGGCGGTGGTGCGATGATAGGTTTTGGGGCAACCTTGGTGGGCTTCTTCGGGGATGAGAAAAAGCTTCGCATACCTCCCTTTGACGCCGGAGGTGGAGCTTGTGGAGGTGGTGGGGCAGGTCGTGGTGTATTCGTCTTGAACTGAGCGACAATGTGAGGGTCTCGACGAATCTTTAGCGTAAGTGTGAATTCGAGCTTCTGATGCTCAATTCTAATCAAACATATCAGCTTGAATCTTCAGCACTTAGAAACGATACACACAGTTCGAATTCCTGTTCTATCTTGCTATCTTTGGACAACCGGCACTCCGGTGTTGTCACGAAGTGAATGCCGTTGTTCAAAGTACACGACATGGCCGTCGTCTGCTGTGGAATGGGCACGTCAAGGCCCTTGACGCCGACCACTTCACCAAGGATCAAGGCGTGTTCTAGGGTTATCAGGGTGCGCAAACTGACCTCTGACGAAGACCTTGCCGTGAGCCTTTCCTGGCTTCTCCTGCGCTCGATATAGCCGGATCTGTTTGGCGTATTCGTTCTACGAGGCGCGTTGGTCGACATGCCGTAGTAACAACCTAATATGACATACCATATCGGACGGCCTGCGCACTGTTCTCCAAGCTTTCCCGCTGTCGACGTCGCCCACGTTGCCCATGTGAGAGACCTTGTCAGCATCGGATGAGGCGTAAATTGTGCCTTCATGCTCCCGAACATGATATTTCTGGTGTGAGTCAGGTTTTAGATCACCAAAAAACAGATGATGATATTTGAGGAAATCACATACGCCTTTGCTCGGTCCGCCCAATTTCCTCAGCTCCCTTGCGATGCTATCTGCCAAGGGAACTTCCTCCTCGCCCTCGAGAGGAACCACGTCCAACAGCCCTCTCTCGGACCTACCAGGATCGCCAGACAGCTCCCGGGCTCTTGCCTGCTCGAGGTCCTCTGCATCCCCTGCGCTCATGCTACGTCGCTTGGATGGCCGCCCCTCTGCCGCAAGACGTTTGATTGAGTTTACGTGCCGCGGTGGCGTAGCGATGCCCAGTGTTTCTTCCTCTTCACGCCGCCGCAGCTCCCTTCGCTTCTCGATAATCATCTGCTCGCGAGTACGAATGGCATCTTTCGGGGGTGGCGGTGGCGGTGGGGCAAGGGAGGAGGTACTGGCGCTTCGACTCTGGGGAGGACTCATGAATTTACTTCCAGAGAGAAGCTCTGGGGTTGGCGAAGAGCGTTGTTGTGGGCGAGGAGTAGAAACCTGAGTGTCCCCGTCCTCGTCTTCCTCGTCTCCGTCTCCGTCTCCGTCCCCGTCCTCGTCCTCGTCCTCGTCCTCATCCTCGTCCTCGTCCTCGTCTTGATTCTGATCTTCGTCGCCCTCGTCTTCGTCGCCTTCGCCCTCGTCCATGTGGATATCAAGATCTGCTGGTGGCTCAAACTGTCCAGCCTTGACCCCTTCAGTAACAGATTCCACTCTCACCAAGCCCGACTTCGCTTTCGCCCGGGGCTCACCGACCGGCCTCTCCGAACCCTTCGAGCTCGCCACGTTAGCCACCAACCTGTCCAGAGCGCTCCGCACCTCCCCAATGTCCACATGCTCCGTGTCGAAGTCCATGCCGGACATGCCGAGGTCAATGACAGGCCCTCCGCTCGGCAGATCAAAGTCTAGGCCCTTGAAGTCTGACATGGGATCAGCGGCATCGACAGACATGGCACGCACAGGCAGGGAAGGTCGGGGCGGATCGATGACCTGGGGTTCGGGATCCAAAGAGATCACCCCGTCGTAAGTTGGGTTTTCTCGTCGCATGGCATGGCCACCAATGGAGGGTCGCGCATCCTTCGCGTCGTCGTCGTCGATATCCAAGGTGACATCTGCGGAGCCGCTGGCGCCCGGCACATTCGCTGTCTCCTGAAAAGCGGAGTCCATGATTTCTTCAGGCGTCGGGCTCTCTTGGCTCCGCTTTCGGAGTCGCCTCTGGACTTCTTCTCTGCTGATTCGCGGGCTGCGTCCGTTCAAGCTATTCAGACTGGCCGACGAGTCGCCTCTGTTGCGCTGGAAAGGGGATGCTACTCGGGATGGTATGCCCAGGGGCGAAGTGACACGGGACGGGAAGACTAGAGGCGAGCCTGCACGCATAGGCATGGGAAGCCCGGGTGACCCAGCACGCGACGCAGGCGAGCCTGCGCGGCCCAATATTGGAGAGGCGACGCGACTGGAGAAGGGGGACTCAAACGGCGACGCGCTCCGACTGCGGGGAAGCGGGATCGGTCGCTCGTCGATCGACTCCATGGAGCGGCGGAGGGACGACATGGAGGTTTTGAGGTTCAGAGGAGATGTTGGAGGGGGCGTGGACGTCCGCACGGGATTTGAGTTCTCTTCGGTCGGTACCTTGTCCTCGGGGTCGGCAATCCCGAGCTCTGCTGCTAGTCCGGAGAGGGAAACGTCGGACTGGTTGATTGACAGGTTAGACGGTTCCATGTCATCCTGCGCGGACCCTGACATGAAGGAAAGCTCAACAATCTGTACTTCTTCCTTTACGTGTACAGAGAATGGATCTGTCGATGCCGACGTCAATCCCAAACGCAACATAAGACGCGTCATAGCACGCACCTTCGTTATCGTTATCGCCCTTGACCTCGTCCGTGTCGCGTTGCTCGATGCCGAGGTCGAGTTTCGGGATCAAGCCGACTTCGATGGGGTTGGTGATGAGCTTGCTAGCCCTTGCGGGTGAAGGTGATGGAGGCAACAACCCAACGTCCGCGTCCAATTCGTCAGGTCTGTGCTCGGTACTAGTAGACCGCCCGAGAGGCAAACTGGAGCTAGGAGGCGTCGCGTCACTCGGGTTGCGAGTTCTGGGAGGTGTATTGACGACAGGCAAACCATCGTGCGCCTCGTACGGTGGGTCTGATTCCGAAGGCGGAGTCGGATGTTGATGAGCGGCGATGGTTCGCTCGGCGTGATGTGTCCTCCCATAGGGTACGCCGTCTTCGTTGTCTAGGTCTGGAGGGAGCGCCCTATCTGATGGAGGAGTATGTGGCCTAGATTCATCACGCGCATCTTGCAGCATCGAGTCGACCAGTCCAGTGATGCTGTCGTTCGCATATACCTCTTCGTCTTCGACACCCTGCGGAGGCTCTGGAACACCATAGTCGTCAGAGTCAGAGTCGAAGACATCTTCCTCCATCTCTCCTTCGTCCCGATCAAATTCGAGGACGTCGCACTTCTCGTCGAAGGTGACAGTCTTTCTCCTTTGCCGTTTCTGTACTTCGTTGCCCAAGATCCTGGGGCCATGAAAGCGTTTCGAGACGAGAGAGGAGCGGACTGGAGATGCAGAGGATGTAGGAGTGGGGAGATGGACAGGATCGGATTTGGGGGGGACAGGTGGAGGTAGAGGATCGTCAGAAGAGTCTTGCCTGAACGGACTCTTGGTGACGGGCTCGCGGTCGATAAGGCCCTGAAAGCCTCTGGACTGTCGTCGCTTGAATCCGAGAGGCCTCAGGTTTTCCTCTTGCGAGTACATTGAGGTGGGGCGTGCGCGTTTCTCACCGCTGACGCGACGGGGGGAAGGTACATTGATAGCAGATGAAGGGCGATTAGGAGGTTGTGTTTGGGCTCTAAAGGGGGACTGGGTGACAAGATTACTGTTTCTAAGCTTCGAGTACGTCGACGATGACCGCCTGCTGATTTGCGAGGCGTGCGGGCGCTGCGGTGCGTCGCGTTTGGCGATACGGAGGGGAGTGGTGGGCTGCGGAGGCCATTCTGGGTCTGGGGAGTTTGAAAGAGCGCGGTCGCGTAAGGGAGCCATCAATGAAGAAAAGATAGAAACAAAAAGAAAAGTCGTGGCCGTCGCGTGCGTCGTCGAGGTCGTCGCGGACGTCGGCGGGAGCTTTCTGTCCTGGTTGAACTCAGCAACTAGGCGTGGGAATCGAATACACAACGAACTCGTCAGGTGACCGCGTCGTCCTGCGCGTCTCGTCGCGTCCCCAGCCAACACCGCCTAATTTGGTCTGGTGCGTCCACGCGCCGCCAACGATGCACTCACCTCCTTGCTAGAGAATCTGGCTCATGAACGTACATGGCATGCCGTGCCCTAGGAGATCTAGGTAAGTAGCTCCTACTTGTTCACTTCTTATGGATCAGTGTGCCTGCTTTGAGAATGAATTCCCACCTCATCAGTGTGCTTGCATTTCGAACCGCTCATGATTTGGGCAGGCGTATTTGTAAGCTGCCGCATGTTTAAAGCGCCGAGTCGTGGACTGAGAATGCTAGGATCGCATACCAAGATGAGGTTCATGCAACGGGGGGAGGCGATAGTTGCCTGGGGCTTGGCAGAGGTGAGGAAACATATACTTTGCTGTTAGGCTATCATCGCTGATGACTGTCAGTCAATTTTGATCAGCGAGGATGTCCTCGGAGAGCGCCCTGCCAGGCTGCGAAGCAAGAATTCTCGCACATCAGCGCTTGAAAGAGATGGTCCCGGACGATCGTACACCACTCACCTTTTGAGCACACTATCAGCGCTTCAGTGAGTCCACTATTGGTGCCGCAGGCAGACCCACTGGGTCGCTGACGAGCAGGATATTCAAAATATCGGATGGTAAAGAAGGGCCAGTGCTCAGCTGAGACTTGTGGGACTCGGTCATCATCTCTGTCAAGCACCACATACATTATCTTGCTTGTGAAGGAGGGAAGGTCGAAGGAGGTGGTGTGGCGCAATTTTTGCCGTCGATACGCGTGGCGTCATGCAAACAACATGGCCACACGAACCCTAATTACATGTGGCGAAAATTCCATCGAGTTGATCTATCCTGCGACACAGAGAGGCACACGCTCTTTGAGATAGACTGCACCTGTCAGTCCAGAACAAGAGCTCGGATGTCTCCGATAAATTCCACCGTCGAGTCGAACGAAATGCATACAGGTACACGATGTCTGAGATGGTCTGGGATCAGGATGCGATCAATAATCGGATGATTCAGAATCACTCATGTTTTTCACGCTCATTGGCACGTTACTGATCAGCGCCAGCGATTCGATAGCCTACACTCAAATAATCGAGGTCGAATGCAAAGACGACGATCTACGTGCCAACAGCCTGGCGGGCCCTCTGTGTGACGTCAGGGAAACGGAAAATCTTGCAAGCCCGACGCGGCCCGGACTACATCTGGCCTTCACCGTCTCGCCAGCGCACAACTTGTCAGTTACAACGACTATCCTCTCGAGCCGGCCACGGAAACTACGATTCTGCAGCCCTCGTTCTGGTACCCACTTGCTCCTGAAGTCAGCTTTGATTATGGGACTCAGTCAAGAAATCTGGATCCCGATTTGGCCGACACAGGTTGACTCTGTTTCCCAATTTGGGTGACGACATTCAGTTGTGGATTTATGGTATATTCAGGACTCGGATGACCTCAAATCTCAACATGAGCTAGAACTGTAAAGATTGCAGATGATGAAGCATCCATCTAGCCACGAAGTCAGCGCGCGCATACGGGTGAGTGATCTCCTCTATCGTCTGACGAACGCACCGAGCTTTATGCTCTCTGCAGTGCCTGCCTTGCATCTAGCATACTTCTTGCATCACAAGTAGGACTTGCAAGACCAAGAATGGGAGTCGCCCTTTTGCCGACCCAGACTGAGCTTGCTCTTATACGATGATCACGCAGACAAACGGTTAGGCGGAAGTTAACCTTATCCAACAAACCATAGAAATGTCGCCGATTTGACTATTTGCGATTGGGACCATCTGATGCTCAGCATCGAGGCTTTTGAGCATGATTGAATCTTGCCGCGGAGAGCGGGATCTTGTAGCATGCGATCTGGCGGCATGCGCTATGACCTAGATCTCTGTCACGAGCGTCAACTGACCGCGGCTGCACTTTGGCAAATTTCTTATTCACACTTTGGCTCCGAGCTTTAACCTGATTTTCGGTCCCCAGGCGATTTTAGCAAATGGCGTCGCCCGGCGTTCTATAAAAACGGTAGTTCCGTCTGCCGACTGCGTCGCCTTCGATCTACGGACGATTTGGTCGTGACTCTCAGCTTTCGTGCTAACATTCGGAGCTGTAGCAAGCTTTCACGTCGTCGGATCCTTTCGTCCTCGGCGACAAGAACGGCCCGGCTTATTCATCCGCTCCTTACACGGACGGACCGCGGCTACCACCTGTGACGCCTTAAAGCAACGCCCTCCAGCTCCGAATGACCTTTCAGCTTGGGCTGACCTCTGACTTTCGACATGTGGTACTTGAAGCCCTTGTTACCGATCTTCGTGCTTGCCGCGTCCGCTGTGGTAAGGGCAGCCGTAGTGCCCATCTCCGACTCCCCGGCGGTAGCGTCGAACAACGCTACGCTGCTTTCGCGCGCCGTGACCTTCCAAAATCCGATCAAGAAGACCGATGGGAGTGATCCGTTCATGGTGCCCATCTTTGTTTCACCCCGGCTCGTTCTACGCATCGTGACAGCAATCCCGAACTAGGTCTACCACGAAGGCTACTATTGTCGGTCGTCTGATCATCCCTCAACTGTTTATTACTGAGACGTGCCAAATGTTGACAGACTTGACGACTACGACTTGGACAAACATTCAGATCACGCGAGCTACTGTACGGTCTTTCGGCATACTGCCTCCTTATTTTTCTTGAAGAAAATTGTTCACGAGGCTCATCTGAAACTGATATGTTTTCAGACGATCGCGGGTCTGAAGACGGCGATCCCCAAAGTTGTCTGGACGGATAGCACGGCGTCCAGGTGCTGCAATATCTGGGCGCCAGAGATCCACTATGTAGACGGCGCGTGGTACATGTGCGTCCGCCCTCTTTTCTTCGTTTCTCATTGAGTCCTCACGACACACGCCGCTACTGTGGTAAAAAGCTACTATTCTGCCGGCACATCGGACACGTTCGACAACCAGCGCTCGCATGTGCTCAAGGGCAGCTCGAACATCATCTGGGACTCCACCTGGTCGTATGCCAGTGCGCCTTGTTCATTCCCTAACAACACCCACAGCCATGTGAGTTCATGCTGCTCATTTTGACAGGCCGTCTCGTCATCCCGAACCGTGACACATGGACCATCGACGGCACAGTCCTCGTCACGAACAGCGCCAACTACTTCGTTTATTCGAGCTGGGACGGCGACAACCAGTGCTTGTGGATCTCGTGCGTCTTTCACTCTCGGGCCTCCACTCCCAATTTTCCCTGGAATTCCATCTGAACTGAGTCCTGTTGTCTGGGTTGTTGGTAGCCAAATGACTGGCGCCACGACGCTCGGAAATACAGTCAAGATCTCGACTCCGACGTACGCGTGGGAGCAGGTGGGCGCGAACGTGAACGAGGGTCCGGGTGTGTGACTAGGATCCTCCTTACTCCTCGCCTCTTCTCTCTTTTGAACACGTGTGCTGACTTTTGCTCGGTGATTTGCGTTCAGCACCGCTGTACCACGGCGGGAGGACGTTCATGGCGTACTCGGCGAGCAACTGCGCGGGGACTGGGTACTCCCTAGGTCGGCTGGAGCTCGCGGGCTCGGACCCGCTGAGCGCGAGCAGCTGGACGAAGTACAGCAGCCCCATCTTCACCTCTGCGAATGGGTGCGTCCCGATCCTCCATTTCGTTCCTTGAGGTCTTCGCACGACAGCGCATACTGAATACCTCATCATCGACAGTAACGACGAGTAAGCGAGCCACGCTGTCCCCTCCTTCTCGTGCCACAGGTATCGACTGATCGCGCGAACTGCGTGCCAGGCCGGGCCACAACGGCTTCTTCCTAAGCCCGAGCGGAGACGAAATCTACAACGTGTACCACGCGTCGTCGACCTCACCCGGACTGTGTGATGGATCGCGGTACGTTTCCACACCACTGCTCCGAGCCTTGCATCAATACGCGGTGCTATTCTGGACCTTCTTCGATGCTGACTGTGTGCAGGTACACGATGGTTCAGGCCGTTGGGTGGCACTCGGATGGGACACCAAATTTGGGATCGCCCAGGGCGTTGACGGATAATGTGCCCGAGCCAGTGTAAATTTGACTCTAAGATGCAGACCAGAGTGAGGACGTTGGACTGCACTGGATAGCCATTGACGCCTATGGCCGGTGTTGAATCCGCCCCCGTTCACATTGTATATCATTGTGCCATGACGCAACAGTTCAAATCATTCCTTTGTGGACGAGCATAAGAACAAAAAAGGACAATTGGGGGGTCGTGTCTGCGTACGGTCTAATACACACTGTAACTTCATGAAAAAATGAGCATGACGGCCTCCGTGTCGTGAAGATCCACACCCTGGCTGATCGGCACAGTCTGAACGTCTAAATCCCTTTGTACCTTCCCATCAGAGGTCTCGTACGTTTGACCGCCCCACGTCACACCTGATGTGGAATTCGCAAACCTATGTCCATATTTTCCGTCATGAGATGCATATTCAATAAGAACCCACTCCACACATGCAAAGACGTCGAAAATTTGAACTCACGGAACCATCAACCTTTTGATTGTCATTGTCGTTGGCACCTTCCAACCATACCCTAAGATGCTTGGAACGACGTGCACTGATCCCCTAGCTGTGTCCCCAACAAACACATTCAGATTGATGATAACCGCGCGCTTGAGACGCCGGTTGTCGAAAAACGCGTAACCAGAAACTTGAGAGTTGCTGATGTTGAGCTCTATGGCTTGAGTGGCATTCGAGGGGCCAATGGCTTCAGCGATTATGATTGCGGCATAATATGGAGGTTGAATGTGCGGTGCGAGTGGCTGGGACAGGGCGCTTCCGTCATAGATGGAGCGATTAAGGGTCACCGGTTGAATCTGTTCAAGGCATGATACGGCCAGCATATGGGTGTGAGGTCAGTCCGATGCTTTCCTTCAGTACAGGAAATAGAGGGTGAGCATTGAGGCATGAAGAAGACGTACAAAATTGTGCTTAAATCCGATGCCCTCGTGAAAATAAACCCTCTCGATCCCCAACTGGGATGCAAACAGGGTGTAGTCCAGTGCCCAAAGCGCTGCACCTGCAGTATCCCTGACATGGGGAGCTCCTGCATATAGATAACTGTTAGTCTCGCCCAAGATGTATGTAAGGCCTTTGGAATGCACGGCTGCGATGTCAGGGGAGTACTGAGAAAGATTGCCCCGGATAGCGGACTTTGACATCAAGTCTTGGAGGACACCTTGTGGGCAGGCGCAGATATAATGATGTTGAGAGATTCTATCAGAGACAGACCCATTGTATCAGTTACCGACAAGAGTGCAAATTGTGAGAGGGAGCTATTCACGATGAGATTTGAGATCCAGGTTCTGTGTTGAGGATGCCCAGCTCGAAGATACCTTGCGGAGAGAACCCAGTCGTGTTATGGGTAGACTGTGAAAAAGCTGCCCCGAGTAAAGGTATGTTTGACTTGGACACCGCAGCGATAGTTGCTGATACGTTTGTCGCAAACAAGGTCCATCTACGACAAGCAACCCCTTAGTGAGCGCATACAGAAAGATCTCGACTCGAAGCCTCATTTTTTGACATACCTTTTGACGTAGTCCTCGACAGTCCACTCGGGCCTCTTATAGCGGTCCGGTTCGTTCCCAATCTCGATTGCTTGCAACATGACCCCTGCATTTCGAACAGTGGACGAGGAGAATGCTTGCACGATCGCCTTTGCCTGGAGCGAAGCAGCAGTAATGTTTTGCTGTTTGAGATTGACTCCCCAGATCACCTTGGTTCCTATCGAAATGTTTGTGTTCTGACAGAAGGACGTGAATAGAAGACTCACCTGAGGGCAGTAAAGAGGCAAGTTGATAGTACCCATGTCCAACGATCACATTCAAAGCCTCCGGGTAAGGGTCTGTTGCGGTTGCAGGCGGAGATATTGCGTCCGAGAGCTACAAACGGTACTTATTCTGTTCAGACATCGTATTCTGACGAGCAAGCGAAAAGCGAGACCTCCACGGCGGAGTTGAAGTTCGTCACGTCCTCCGAGTCCGCTCCTATCCGCAACCTCGTCGCCTCTCCAGACAGATCTTTCAGATTACTCAGCACATTGTAGAAGAATTCGTTTCTTGAACCCGGTCCTATCCAATCGACCCAACGATCTTGCTCAAAAGAGAAGGAGAGGAGAGATCTGGAGAGCGTAGGCGCATTAGGAGGAGGAGACACAGGTAAGGAGACGCTAATGTCTGGAGAGGTGTGCTCGAGGGTCGGCCAGAATAGCAGCGGTGCAAGTAGAGGTATGGCTTTGGAGAGGAATACACGTAGGTTCTCGATGATCATGGTTTAAACCTTCACCTCTCGATTTTGCATACAGCGTTCGCGGTCGAATGGATGCCAATGGGATGATAGGGGCTGCAGGACATGGGAACTCTTTGACGACTTGTGAAGTAAGTTCTTGGACTTTTTCGGCGCTCGAGTTATCCATTTTTTTTTGCCAAATAGTCAGTCTTTCCTGACCTTCGTCAATCGTCCTCTCGAACATGAATCCCAAGGATTGTGATCAACTTCATCGAATTGTAAGCACTGGTTTTCACGTCGATGTGCAGGTTACGCATAGGTCGCATCACAGATCGATCCATCTTATGCATCCAAAGTGCATCTGGAAGCGGATGGTTGGCAAGCGGACCTCCAGTGGTCTCGAATTCTCGCGCCATACCTGCAAGGAGTGCTTGCGTATCACGGCGATTATACCCCTAACCAAGTCCAGCAGCATGTCCAGTTTTTTGTCCACCATGTCGTGCCATGGCTAGGTCTTGGGCCCGAACACGATGCTGCCTCTATGAATGCACCGTTCGGGCCTTATCGCCCACGATACAAGTCGTCTGTGACAAATGACTACACGCCGTTTGAGCTCAGCTGCTGCTGGAGGAACCACGATCAGCGAGGCAAGCCCATCGTGCGCTACGTCGTGGACATAGCCCCTTCTTTCCCAGAGTTATATAGATCCTCCTCATTTGAAAATGCATTCAAGGCCATCGAGACCCTCCGGGCTATCGCCTCGGACACCAATGGACATACATCGAGGATAGACGTTTTCCCAGATCTCTGGACTCATATCACCTCCATGATCATGCACTACGAACTCGATTCCCATCAGAATTCCTGTCCCATCTGCTCACCTTCAACCACATTCGCCGGCTTCGACCTCGTTGGTTCCCATACTAAGGTCAAGTTTTACTGGCTTTTGCCTTCGTGCCAGACGAGCTCTAAGCTTCTTGCCATGCTGGATCACGTTTTTCACTCGAGCAGCACCATCAATCTAGTGTTTGCGTCGCCGGCGTTTGTGGATGCATGGCACACGGTACGGGACTACATCCTATCCTATCCCGATACACTACGTCCTCGAATGCTTTCCGTCGATGCCACCCGACATCCGTTCCCGCGCGTCAAATTCTACACACGATGTGTCCTACCCACATACAAAGATTTTGATGCATTCGAATCTCATTTGAGCTTGGGCGGCAAAGTTACCCTCCCAGAGCACTTCGTTTCCACTTGTAGAGATGTGTGGAGATCGCTGATAGCATCTCCAAGAGGCGCGGATTCCGATAAACCTGCTTACTGTCTCCTCTTTTACGAGATTGGGGCAGCTACGGCCACCGAGACCATCGCTTTGTCGAGCAAGTTGTACATCATGTGCGGTGAAATCCCTAGATGTGATTCGTTCATTGCCGTCAATTGCTCGATCACTGTCGCATCTTAGATGGGGCGCCACTGCTACAGTAAGCATACTCGCCATCTCCGTCTTGCCGCGCACCAACTGACTATGCATTACAAGGGCGTTCGCAGATCATGCCGACCCTACGGCTTTTGTGGCAGAGTGAGTGGTCCGAGCATCCAAAATGTTTGACTTGCTGATAGATTTTAGAATTGGATTGGCGCCGAGAAAAGACGATACAGAGGTAGCGGTGTATCTGAATCCAAGCTATTTCTCGAGCCATTCATGGGCGGATGGCGAGGACGCCGACGGGTTGTTTCCAAGGATTCGTAGTTTCGTAAGCACAACATCATAGGCCATTTTGAACCGATTTGCTTTCTTGTCATCACTTCATGTCCCTCGGTGCTGCGGAGCTTGCTAATCTTGTGCCAGACAAGCATTTACGATGGATCCGGAACATACATTTCAATGAACTTGATCTTGCACCTCTAGTCAACCATAGCGAGAACCATCTTAAGATCCCCAGCACCACTATCAACATTTTTGGGGCATTGATGCAGCAGGCACAAGACCCTGTCGACTCTTTAACCTTCTCTTCTTGGCTTGGCCCTCTCGTAAGAGGTCTGATCAAGAACACCCGCCCAATTGGCTCTTTTGAAGATAATGTCACATCTGTCATGTGGCTCACGTCGATCGCCGCTTCACGCTGGAAGGCACTTATGAAGCTGAAGGTAAAGGCAGCTCTTACTGTAGCTCAATCTTTGAAAGCGGTCGGTCAAGATATCAGGATTTTTTTTTCGCAAATGTAATGTATTTCATTGATTCTCATGTATCTAAACTACCGCAAGTGCCTGCGAGGAGGAAGAAATGGGCAGAAACGAACGGAAACATGTGAAAATGAGTGCTGGAGAATTAGCGTGACATTGTGTGACAAATTGTGACAAATTGTGACACACATGATCATCCCTGTCAGAATTACTCTTTTTCTGGGGCGAAAATCAGCAAAAGTTACTATTTTTTTGGCCAGATTTTGAGGGTTTTGACGGGGAAACATCTAGTGGAGCTTCCCAGGGCTATTACGAACTGCTCATTCAGTAACCCAAGAGTAACAGGTTCTTCCCTAGGTTGCACGAAGGACTGAGTGGTAGACGAAGTCTCGACTGTATCAGGCAGTGATACAGGAGGGAATAATGATTGGCTCTTAAGAATATAGGTATAAGGAGATACCTAAGAGCGAAGGTGTTCGTATTCAAAGATACGAAGGGACGAAGAGAATAGACTGAAGATCCTCAGCCTATTCTATGGGCCTTATATACTGTATAGGGTATAGGGTAAGAGTCCGTGTGCTTCTCCGGGTTTCCATCCCAGGAGAGCTGTGGTCGCTGTCTCTCTCAGCCGGTGCCTACTCTTATACTTCTCTAGTCGCACTGATCCATCATGGTGCGACGAGGTGCTTACCCATAAGCCCTAAGCCCATGGCATGTGAATGCCTCTCTTATCTCTGTGCCTATCTTGTGAGCCCCGTGTCCCTCCAATGTAGCCTCTACCGATGTCTTGAAGAACCATCGGTCTAGTCGGCTCCTAAGGACATGCCAAATACCTTGATGTATGCTCTGTAGTAGAGCCGCCTAGCATGTGATGCTTGATCCATCGGATAGACCAGCCCCGAAGGACCCCGATCGGTCAAGTCATAACATTACCCCCTTTCTAGGTCCCAACTCCTGAGGGGACTACTCGCCCTTGCAAGCTTCATCGTCATTCCACGTACAATTGCTTTCTGGTCATCCAATGGATTGGGATGCGTCTTCCCAATATGACTTCGTTTTCTGGGGCGAAGACCGACCTACGTTGTTTACAACACCTAGGAGTTTTCCATCTCCGTTGAGCTGTTCGATCCAGGCTTTTAGCAATATCGCCACAATATTGCGTTGCCCTCGGTGTTCTTCCTTCACCGTACGTTTTGTGAGTACACTCCTAGAGTCAATAGGCAGCTGCTCGAAACCAGGTGTCTCCTGGTACCTTTGATGAGCCAGTTCCATCTGGTGACGATACAGAAAGGTGTTGTGCAAATGATTATGAGATGAAATAGAAACGTTGTGGATGGGTGTGTGTCGTTCTTCTTCAAAATGCCGAAGGCCATGCTTCAGTGTTTCCAGGATAGATCTTCATCTCCTTGATCTCCGGTATCGAGGGGGACTCCAGGTGTGTGGGTTGATCGCTTTACTAAGGCTTAGGCCCACCAACCTATCAAGAATGGGCTTTTCTTGACTTGTTCTGAGTCCGGCAGGACCCTTTTGAAGATCCCTAACTCTGTCAGCCCCATAAGGTGGCCCGTCCTGGTTAGAGATTGAGTGTTCATCCAGAGTTTGTTTGTCACATGGGAGCGAGCATGTAGCCACGCTCTGCGTATTGAACACGAGGTAAGGACTTTGAAGAATAGACTTTGAACCCCATGGTCTCTTGAATAGACCATGGTATCCGCATTGACGGTAATTATTGCGGGGTCAGCGTAAGGTATGTCCTGGTAGTTTAACGTCATGCCGGACGTCCGTAGTTTTGCGTCTTTGCGGACGTCGGCTAGTTTATCTCTAAGTCATCGCGGACTGAGGCTAGTTTATACATAAGTCGTTGCGGACTGCCCTGCTAGTTTAAGCTAAGGTTGTTGCGGACCTATCCATCTCCCAACGTAGGAGTACCTGTTAGGTCGGAGACCTATCATGTGCACCAATGCATGAAGGGGTCCCTAGGCTAAACCTCCACTGGTTTGTATAATCGTAGACTCCAATGGATGAAGACGATGGATTGTCTTTGAGCTCTTTCGAGGAACTCAGGGTCGCTGTCGGCTTTGTTCTTGAAGAGATTGAGAAGGTGATCTTCAAGGTCTTCTCGATGATGAGGAGGAACCGGATGATCTTCTCCTGTCCAACAGATGACACGAGGGAGTGTCCAACTGAGAACACGGAAGGCAGCTAGCCCGGTATAGAAGCAGATGAGTAGAGGGAGGAGAGGGAAGGGAGACGAGTCCAGTGCTTCGTCAGACCGTGTAAAGAGTTTCTCAGATCTGACAGAGATCACGAAGTGTGGGCTAAGAAGGTAGCCAGACACCGGGTGCAGTGCAGAGATCGAGTGTATTACAGGTGAACGAGCTGAGCTTCTTAGAAGCTCATCTCAGCTAAATATACAAAGAAGTATCTAGGGCAGAATCAAGATCTAGTCTGTGCGCTTCTCAGGTACCAAAGTCAACGATTGAGATCCGTAAGCGAAGATGTGTCATCGATCTAACTATAGTACTGGGGCACTAATGTCTGTCCACATCCATGTGAAATACCGAGGCACATCGTAATCGATCAGGAACCAGGAACCAAAGTCTGTTCGCATCAAGAAGTAGGAACTGTAAGTAACCGTTTATGCAGAGCATGTAAATCATAAGGAGTCATGGGAATCTGTCCGAGTTGCAACAAGTCCGAAGCACTTGACCAGTCCATCCACTCACATGCGAAGCACGTGTTAGGATGCGGTCCTAACACTCGAAGATTGAGGCGATCCAGGAGTGGCCCATCCCGCGCACAGTCCGCGACATCCGTTCTTTCTTAGGCTTGGGGAACTTTTACCGTTGATTCATTGACAAGTTCTCCTTAATCGCTTGGCCCCTGCACGACCTCACAAAGAAAGACATGAGATGGGACTGGACTACGGAGTACCAACAGGTGTTTGACTGATTAAAGAAAGCCTTTATCAGTCAGCCTGTCCTACTATACCCTGATCTGATGCACCCCTACCGGCTTGTCACCGACGCTTCCCTCGCGGCATACAGTGCAGTCCTCTTACAGGAAGGACCTGATAACAACTGGCACCCCGTTGCCTACCTCTTGGGATCGTTCTCACCGCCCAAACAGAATTATGACATGCATGATCGCGAACTCCTTGCAATCATCAAGGCACTGGAACACTGGAAACACTACCTCAAAGGTGCTAGAAATCCCTTTGAGATCTGGACAGACCACAAGAACCTAGAACACTTTCAGACAGCGCATGACCTATCAAGGCGACAAGCGCGCTGGAGTCTGTTTTTGTCTCGATTTGACTTCCAGCTCAGCTACAAAGCTGGAACTACTAATCACGCCAATGCTCTGTCCAGGCGTCCAGACCTTAGTGAGGGGGTGGAATCTGATAACAAAGCACAGACTCTGCTCCTGTCCAAACTTTTCACCGAGTCCAGTGAAACCCTGGTAGAACCAAGTGAAGGCATACACGTCAAAGCAACGGAACTCGTATCCTCGGACATCCTCTCCCTTATCTGACACTCGCACTCAGAGCATGATTTGCTAGTTGATGTCACCCTCAAGAAATTGCTGGAAAAAGGACCGAAGGCGATGAAGGGCAACCTAAGAAAATGGACACATGAGAATGGCATTACAAGACGCGATGACTACATATGTGTCCCAAGAGACAACCTCCTCCAACGAATGATTGTCAAAATGCACCATGACACTATGGCTACAGGACACCCTGGCTGGGCAAAAACCTTGGAATTAGTACAGCGCCATTATTGGTGGTCCAGTATGACCAAATTCGTACATCAATATGTGGATGGATGCGCAGTCTGTCAGTCCACCAAGAATCTGCCCCACAGGACCCATCCACCGATACAACCATTGGAAACCACAAATGCCCCTTGGCGTTTTATCTCGACCGACTTTATAACAGACCTCCCGGAAAGCAGAGGCTACAACTCGATAAACGTAGTGGTCGATCAGGGCCTGTCAAAAGGAATAGTGATAACTCCGTGCAAGAAGACAATCACGGCCGAAGAGACCACGACGCTTTTCCAGGACAATGTGTTCAAACGATACGGTCTACCAACCAAGGTGGTGTCCGACAGAGGACCCCAATTTGCGGCAAAGTTCACAAGGGAACCATGGAAAGGAATGGGGATCACCCCTGCCCTCAGCATGGCTTATCATCCCCAAACAGATGGAGAAACGGAACGGGTGAACCAAGAGATCGAGCAATTCCTGCGAGTTTTCTGCAACTACCATCACCTTCCGGATCTTGGCGCGATCAGCGCGGATCCGGCGCTTGACGGTGGGAGACGGTGCTTAACGCTGAGATCGCGGCCATCTGGAGTAAGTAGTAGGAAGTAGTTTCAGCCAGCGCGAGCGTCGTGCTGCGATGTACGATGCTGACCAATGATGATGAAACTGCCTGTGCTCTGATCAAGATTGGCTGATGTGCGCGTCAAAGCGGTGTGAGTCACTGCCTTTTTCCCGAGACGACGCAATAACTCACTCTCGACATGGACCTGCAAAAGCGCTCAGTCCTCATGAGCGCAACGACCGCACGACCGCACGAGCGACCTACGCTGATCAGCTCGTCAAACAGCTCTCTCGGGAGCACCTGCTCGAGCGCATGCAGACTCCAGTGGAGCGTGATCGACCAGCCCTGCAAGCGTCCGTGCTGGTCTGCGTCCCGTTCAAAGACAGTGCATGGGATATTGCGCTTCTTGAGGCCCTGCGCGATGGTCAGGCCGACCAGACCGCTGCCGATGACGAGGACGTGCTGCTGTCGAGGGACGCTCCCGGGAGTCTGAGTCCGCGCCGGAGCTTCAATTTCGGGAGCATTGGCGGGAGGACTTGGATCCGCAACAGACGGGCTCATCATGGCTCGAGCTCCAGGAGGAGATGGACGTGACACTGAAGCACTGAACGCTGAACCATTCCGTCGTATTCTGACGACAGCCTGCACTCGTAACTCGTACATGACAGGCACTGACATGAACATACCTAGCTGTTTGCGTTTGCTTGCGTCATGCCTGCTAGGTGTGCTGCTACTTATGAACTGAGTCTCCGTCTGACCTCTGGCCAGTACCCATCGCGGCACTTCCATCACAGACATCCAGCACAATGTCTTTCCACTTCGTGCTCTCAGCTAAACCAGGCAGTAAGTCCCCGGCAGCTCGCAAAGTGTTTCTTCTTCATCACAGGACCAGGTCATACCTGCTCGCTCAGCGCCCTCGCATCGAAGATTGCCTCCGTGCGGCCGATCACGGTGACCTACCTGGTCCCCAACATCTCAAACGGCCCCGCCCAAGTCTCCGCCGAAGTCGCACGCGGCCTGAAAAGCGAGGGCCCCCCGAAAGGAGAAGTCAGGTCTGGCCCTTTGTTTTTTTCCTTTCCGTTTCACCCCCCCCCCCCCAGTGCAGGCAGACGTCATTCGAGTGAGAAGCGGTAGGCTGACGAGCACGGAACCAGAGTGGTGGCCGTCGGTCCCCGCTCGGACGCTGATACGGACGCCAGCCTGAAGATCGGCAGCTTTCGAGCGACCAGGACGGCGCTCATCCATCAGCAAAATTGCAAAAACAATATATAGCTATGTAAACCCTTATATACCCCACAAGCCCCCCAAGACCTCCAATCAGGAGGGGGGTAATATATAATCATATGAGGGACTAGAAAAAATTGCAATCCTTGTGATTCTTGTGGTTTTCGCAAGCCTTGAAAGGAATATATACTCACTTCAGATTGGCAAGAATATATTTCCACGCAACACTCGCGAGGCATTGCATTAAGCTCAATTGAATATCAAGCTTACATTGCATGGTCAGACAATAAAAACATGGCAATTAAATCACAGGTATACATTGAGGTGCAAGAGTAAGTATACATGCAGAAAACAAGCCACATAAAAGCTGAAACAAGAGCATGCCGCAGAGCCCTGCAGAGCACAGAGTACAAGAGAATAATCCATGGCACACGCATAAGCAGAGCACGAGAGAAGAGCACGAAGCCCTCGAATTGGATGGCAAGAGTGGCGAGAGTTGAGCTGTCTAGAGTCTCCCTTTCCCCTTGGAAGTCGAGGCAGCGCCAGCGTTCTTCTTGGCCCCACACACCACTGTCGTCATTGTACTAAGTGCGTAGAGCCGTGCGCTTACGTGGTTGCGGCGTCATGTCATTGTCGTTGCTGTCGTCGTTGTCGTCACTGTCATCGTTGTCGTCGCTGTCGTTGTCGTTGTCGTTGTCGTTGTCGTTGTCGCTGTCCACAAGACGATTGGGCTTGCGCGATCGATGAACAGCACTGCCGGTTTCATTGTTGGCGGCATCGAAATTGTCGTCCACGAGCATTTTGCGCTTGCGCGATTGGTGTGCAGTGCCGTCGTCACCGTTGTGCACGATACCCTTAGAGGATCTGTCATGGGGCTTACTGTGAAGGTACATGTGTTTGTCCTCGTCCTCGTCCATGATGTGCGATAGCAGGCACCGGTTACTTTGGACATGGCATGTCAACTGGGTGGCGAGTTGACTGAGCGTGCAAAAAGAAAGGGTCAACAAGGTAATTTAAATATCACGCACCAAAAATCAGAAGCAGAAGCATATCGTTGTTAAGAGCCGACTCATAACACATGATATATGATCACCTGATCATATGACACGCGGTCTATGACCAAACGGATATGACCTATACCCGGTGACCGACTCCATGACTTCACCAACAGACATTGAGTTATCTTATCTTATCTTTCGTTCCTGGATTAACGATCAGTTACATCACTGACATCATTGATTGCATCATGCTTCTCTGATCGCATCATAGATTACATCATTCCGATCGTTGATCGTTTGCTTCTATTTGGTGCCTTGAGCACAGACCTTCTGTAGATCTTGCCCTAAAGCGGATTGCGTATATAGAACGAGCCAGATACCTGTATCGCCAGCTCGTTCACCTTTGTTACTCCCCACCTGTTCTTACTCTTGACCCTTGGTACTAGCCATACCTCTGCTATATCATAGTCTTTGCCAATAGGCCAGACTCTTGATTGTCAATAGAACATCTGCTTGAGCATTGGTTTAACTTGCCCTGCGCTTCTCTCTATCGTCATCCTCAACCACTCAGTTGTCATCTCAATACTGGCTGAGTTCTACACAGGACTAGCAGTATTCTATCTCGACTTTAGTGGGCAGCATATCTACTGCCATCCAGGTCCGCATCAGGTTGTACCCGCACATCTGTGGGGAAACCTTTGTGCATTCCTGGAGACGCGATACCATCACGAATCCCTCGTACATCCCGAATTACGCACTCAAGTAGCCGCTGGTGCCTTCATCGGACGTACTTGGATTTGGCACGTCCCTCAGTGACTCAGGAGCCTCCTGGCACATCACGTGCGAAGACCAGGTCTAACACTTGAACGAGCTCACCTGCCCCTGCCTCACTCTGGACGGACTACCCTCCCCAAATACCGAGATCGTCGGCGTCATCACCTTCCATTTACACGAAGGCGATTTACGCCGAACGCACACACTCTCCATCACCCTTGTAGCAGAACCACCCGAGGTCATTAACAGTGCGCTTAACCAGATCACCGACAGTTTGTTCAGACCGCTACTCCATCATCCTCCATATCGATACCTACTCGAAAGGGACGGATACGTTACGTTCCCCATCTCTATCCGGATCACGCCCCACTACTCCAACCTTCGCCCAGCCAGCGAAGATGAGTACCGCCAAGACCCCGGAACCGGAACCCCCGGACAAAGCCTTTCGACTGCCCAGCGTACCAGACCGACTACTGAAAGTCACTCAAGGAAACAGAAATTGGGTCCAGTACACGCAGAGGTTCGGGGCGGTCGCCCTCCTAGCCAGAGCAGACGACCAACTCAAAAAGAAATACTACCTGAGAGGACTCAAGAAAGAACTCGCCGTGCGAGTCCTTCAGGACGGAGTACCAGATCGTTTTGAAGATCTAATAACTCAAACAGGGAAGCACGCGGAGTCAATGGAAGAAGAAGCTTTTCAAGAAGCTTACAGACCAATCCTATCGCCATACCAGGGAAGGAAAAGGAAGCGCGAAGGTACTGACAACGACATTTGTTTTAGTTGCAGTGAACCAGGACACGGGCAAGGAACTGCCCAAACCGAAGGAACAAGAAGCCGAAGAAAACCCTATGGGAAAGGATGCAAGGAACCCCAGAACGGAACCGATACCAGGAAAAGAAGCTCACGGAAGCTTCGGAGATACAGCATCTCTTGGAACAGATCTCGGATAGGCGCCAGCCAACGCCTATTCCGACAAGCAATCGGTTCTCGCCAATCGCACACTTATGCGAAGAAGCAGAGGTCGAAGAAGATCCCAGACCAGCCATCTCGATCTCTTCGATCTCTCAGATTGTAAAAACAGGGGCACCATCACTTCGAATTGAGATAGATCTCATAGGACTCAATAGGACGGCAAGAACCACTGCGTTAATCGACAGTGGAGCAACCGGCAACTTCATTAATCGCCGGTTCGTAGAGAAACATCGAGTTGCGACCATCCCCACTCGACCCATCCCCATAAATCATGTGGGAGGAGAATCACTAGGAAACATTACCGCACGGGTAAACATAGGCGTTCGCATTCACGGAGAAAATCGCGGAACGCACCAGGAACGAACCTTACTATTTGTCTCGGACATAGGAAAGGAGGACGTGATTCTAGGAACCGACTGGTTGTTAAAGCACAACCCAGAAGTCGACTGGCATGCCTACGGGCTGCACCTCACGAGATGCCCACCCTCCTGTCTAATACAAGGAGGGCCGGTCAAGGCCAAAAGAGCCTTTAGGAAGAAAACAATATTCCCCACCCTCGAGGAGAACAGGATAGAGGCCGAGGGCTATCAGCGCCGGGACTACAGCATCCCATCACAAAAGGCGGGAATACCTAGGACAGGCCGGAAAGTGGGAAACACCACAGTACCACATCCGCGGACAATACCTAAAGATCCGGGGTTCACAACCCGAAGGTTGAATGCGCATCTTCGCGCTCGGGCTAAACAAATGGAAGCCCCCACATGGGCCGAAGAAGATGCAACGGAAGACGGTAGCGGCAAGCCCGCACTTTCCTCCACGAACCTAGACGAAGATGGAGTATACCTCGTCAGGTACCTAGAAACGGGAGCTCTAGAAGCACTGGAACTATACAACGACTCCGAGGAAGGAGTAGACATCCACAGAGCCGAAACCCAGGAAAAGTCGCAGCCTTGGGGCATGCGCGAAGAAAAGTCGCGACCTTGGGGTACGCGCGAAGACAAATCGCGGCCTAGGGGCACGCGTGAAGACAAGGAAAATCAGTCGCAGCCTTGGGGCGCGCGCAAAGAATTCAAGGATAAGTCGCAACCTAGGGGCAAGCGCGAAGACCCGCTCGGGCTGGAACCAAAGAAACAGACCAAGCATACTAACTCACAGCGCTTAGCGGAAGAAGCCGCAAAGGGAAAGCCGGAGTTATCATTCGAGAAATCGTACCAAAGGAATACTGGGACTACAAAGAAGTATTCACCGGACGACCCAAAGGACGGCTCCCACCGGAAAGACCATGGGACCATCATATTGACATCAAGGAGGGCATGGAACACTCGTTACGCCCCAAACTCTACAGTCTAAGTCCTATCGAACAGGCCGAGCTCAAGAAATTTATAGAGGAAAATCTGGCCAAGGGATTCATCAGGGAATCCAAGTCACACATCGCATCACCCTTCTTTTTCGTCAAAAAGAAGAACGGAAAATTGCGGCCAGTCATGGATTATCGACGGTTAAACGAAATAACCGTGAAGAACAAGTACCCCCTGCCGATAATCCAGGAACTTTTAGACCTACTCAAGGATGCGGAATACCTCTCGCTTATGGATGTTGACACAGGTTTCAACAACATAAAGATGTTTGAGAAGGATATTCACAAGGCGGCATTCCTAACGAATCTAGGAATGTACGAACCCCTCGTCATGTACTTCGGATTAACGAACTCGCCGGCCACCTTCCAAACCATGATGAACTCGCTCTTCAAGGACCTCATCTACTCGGGGAAGGTTGCGATCTACATGGACGACATCTTGGTATTCACCAAGACCATGGAAGAACACATCCGAATCGTACGGCAGGTCCTCCAAATATTGAAGGACAACGATCTCTACCTGCAGCCATCGAAATGCCATTTCCACAAGAATAAACTGACGTACTTGGGGTACGTCATATCGCATGGACACCTGGAAATGGATCCAGTCAAGGTAGAAGGAATCGCGCAGTGGCCGACGCCCACTCGCGTCAAGGAAGTACAGTCCTTCCTTGGATTCTGCAATTTTTATCGCAGATTTATAAAGGATTACTCGAAAGTAGCACGACCGCTATTCGAGTTAACACAGAAGGAACACGCCTGGGTATGGACCCCAGGATGCGAGCAGGCCTTCCAACAGCTTAGGAAGGCATTCACCGAGTCACCTGTACTAATCATGCCGGATACGGAACAGCCATTCCGCATCGAATGCGATGCCTCTGATTTTGCTACAGGTGCAGTACTCTCGCAACAGGCCAAGGACGGCAAGTGGCACCCATGTGCCTATATATCGAAATCCCTTGCACCCGCAGAACGAAACTACCCGATATACGACAAGGAACTTCTGGCGGTAGTACGGTCGTTCGAAGCATGGAGACATTACTTGGAAGGCGCCACACACCAGGTCGACGTCTGGACCGATCATAAGAATCTGGAATGGTTCAGGACATCACAGAAACTAAATCGTCGACAAGCCCGGTGGTCGCTTTATTTGTCACGCTTCGACTACAAACTCACACACAAGGCGGGGACCACGAATAAATCAGACGGTCTGTCTCGGAGGCCAGACCATAAAGAGGGGGTGGAATTAGACAATTCGGGAGAAGTCCTCCTCGGGCCGGAAATTTTCGATAAAACAACCCAGCCAAACTCCCGGACCCCCTTCACAGAAGCAACGAACATCAGATCTGTCCATCTCGGCGCAACAGATCTGATAGAACCTCTCGATCCACAGAAGATCTTCCACCTTAGGGCAACGGGAAGAACGGCGGTTACCATGATCGAGACGGAGCTTAGGGACCGCATCATAGCAGGAAACAGGGAAGACCCCTGGCTATTGGAAATACTGAAACAGGTCAATGAACTCGGACCAAGATCCCTCAAGAAAGGCTTGCAGGAATGGAACGAAGAGGACGGCCTCGTACTACATCGCGGAAAGGTTTACGTACCGTCAAACGGAGAACTACGAAGGGACATAATCAAACGGCATCACGACAACCGAACAGCGGGACATCCAGGAGTTAGAGGTACCCTGGCGTCAGTCGGTCAAGACTATACTTGGCCTGGAATGTCTAACACGGTACAACAATACGTGGAAGGATGCGCAATATGTCAATCAACGAAGAACGACACACACCCGACAATGGTGCCGTTACAGCCTACGGAGATACCGGACCGACCATTCGGAACAATCACAATGGATTTTATTACAGATCTCCCGGAGTCAAATGGATACGACTCGATACACGTGGTCACGGATCGGTTAACGAAGACAACGATCATCACCCCTTGCAAGAAGACGATCGATTCCGACGGAACGGCGAAATTACTCTTAGATCACACATGGCGACGGTACGGATTACCGGACAAGATAATTTCGGACCGCGGAACACAATTTGCGTCTAAAGTAGCACAGGCGCTACTAGAAGAATTAGGAATCAAGTCATCCCTTAGCACGGCCTACCACCCACAGACGGATGGAGCAACGGAACGGATGAACCAGGAACTGGAGCAATACCTCAGGGCATTTTGCAGCTCCACACAGGACGACTGGGCCGAACTTATTCCCTATGCAGAATATGCCCACAACTCACACCAGCACTCGGCGACAAAGATCTCGCCGTTCGAGCTCCTTCATGGATACCAACCAAGAGCTTACCCTGCAATCGTCGGAAACACAAATGTACCCACTGCCGACAAGCGCCTAGAACTGTTAAAGAAAGCACAGCAAGAAGCAAAGGCCAGTTTGGAAATTGCAGCAGAATCCATGAAGACTCAGCACGACAAGTTTGGGGTAGAACTTCCCCCATTCAAGAAAGGCGATCAAGTATGGCTCGACGGAAAGAACATACACACGGATCACCCCTCGGAGAAGTTAAGGCCAAAAAGATTTGGGCCATTCAAGATTTTGGACACCATAGGAACGGTTAACTATCGGCTAGAGTTGCCGAAGAATTGGAGGAAGATACACAACGTCTTCCATGCCTCGCGGTTAACCATGTACAAGGAGAACACCACTCACGGTCCAAACTATAGGAAACCTCCACCCGACCTCATCGAAGGACAGGAAGAATTTGAGGTCGAAAGAATTATAGCATCCCGCCGCTTTGGACGTTGGAAGACCCTACAATACCTAGTCAAATGGAAAGGGTACCCGGAATCCGACAACTCATGGGAATCAGCGGACGCGGTCAAGAACGCAAAGGAGGAAGTTAGCGACTTCCACAGGAAATACCCACTGGCAGTCCGAGGCATGGGGCCGTCTACTCGGGAATTACAACTCGCACTCGACAGAAACCAGATAGTGGAACTGTGCGACAGACAAATTCGGCTAATGAAGACCTCGGCAGGGAAGAAACTACTCGACGCAGGTTTAACGGTCAAACAAGCGGAGACCACAATACAGGAAGAAACCTCGAGACGGAAGCTGACACAGACATCAGCAGGAAAGAAACTACTAGGCGCAGGACTAACGGTTAAACAGGCAGAAACCGCTATACAGGAAGAATCCATAAGGCGCAAGTTACTCGTTCACCCAATAGGGAAGAAACTACTAGCCACGGGAGCCACGGTCGCACACATACGAGCATCCATGGTGGATGAAGAATACAGGCGAAAGCTCAGGAAAACAAAGCTAGGAAGACGGCTCCTAGCTACCGGCGCGACGCCGGCGGAAATCAGGTTGGGACTCAAGAAAGCCCAACCATTGTTACCCAGTGGACAGATCATTATGCATCGACAAGGGAAGAACCTCACCTATGACACAGAGAGTCTAGGAAAGAGCACTCAGACGAATAAACGCGAACGCGCTCAGGAAACGAAGGTGGCCCCTTCCTCTTCCTCTCGCACATCGACATATTCCCCTGGAGTCAAACACGAGTCAAGGAAATCCCAGAAATCAACATGGGCCAGGAAGAATGCGGATGAACAAGTATCAAATTGGAGATACCGCGCAGTCAAGGACCTGGAGAGACAAATGACCAAGGGACTCGCTTGGAAAAAGATTCACTTCGTCAAAATGCCGACGAAGACGACGGATCAGAAGAAGGCTCGGTTCACACACCGGAATTAGGAGACACGTCTTATCAAAACGCCGATGAAGACTACATGGACGAAGGCTCGGATTACTCGCCGGACGGAGAAGAATACGAAGACGCCATGGACCTAGACAGCGTCAATGGAGAATGGAGGAAAGGACCCCTCTCCACGAACCCCGAAGAAGAAGAAGGGACAGGATCAGAAATGTCCTACTCGTCAACAGGACTCACCCCTTCTTCCGCACCCGCGAAACGAACCCCCCACACCATACACACCATATGGAAGCGGCGCCTGGTGCGTCTCGGCAAGAGACATCGACTCAGACGAGGACACACCCCCTCGTACCCCTAGTACCCCGACTCTGACGGAGATTTACAGATAACCTCCGAAGACGAGCAGTGAAGATTCGACATGGCCGAAGAATTAGGAGACCTATCAATTAAAGACACCCCTGGACGGCTACCAGGTGGCATGGATATTGACAGTCTAAACACACACACAGAACGGCCAGCGCTATCTATTACGATACCGCAGGAAACAGGATACCCTACGCCCCACTCGAGCACAGCGGGCAGCGCTTCGACGAACGAAGCCCCTTGGAGAACCACTCCAACCAGCGAATTGTTATGGAAGGACACCGACAGTAATCTTGGCCGATTAACTATCGATCCCAATGCCATGGACACCAGAGATGATCTTGGCCGATCACCTATCGCGGAGTTGGAACCAGAAACATCCAGAGAGGAACAGCGATGGCAAGAGATTCAAACCCAGCAGATTGGCCAAGCAGGACCAAACGAAGCAGGGCCTATATTAGAGAGCCCAACACGCGGAATCTCCCCACTCTCCCTTGACCACCCTCTACTCGCACCCCCCTACTAGACAGCAAGTGGTACAATAACCCAGAACTGTACCAAGATCTCTCTTTGACCCCCAAAGAGAATGCCTGACGAACGGAACCCGCGCGTTGCCATATACAACGCAGTCAAAGTCATGCTCGAACTCGCGCTCCGCGCTCTGCAAGACATTGACACATACGCACACACACCGTCGGAACCATCCCCTCAGGTTTTCCCTACCAGTCCTGAGTCCTCCTCATCACCGTCTTTACCGTCACTCCCGGTTCCACCTATGCCACGCCCACCGACACCGGCTAGACGCTAGTCAAACCAACGTCCCGGACCACGCATCATTATGCTTTCCCCTTTTGCCTGACTCACGCCTAGTCAAATCCCCACTCTATCATTGCAAAGCACTACCCGACTTCTGCCTTGGCCTACATATCGCACAACCCAACCGACCATTACCCATTGCGCTATATGTGAGGCCGAGGTTAGAAAGGGGGTGGTGTTAAGAGCCGACTCATAACACATGATATATGATCACCTGATCATATGACACGCGGTCTATGACCAACGGATATGACCTATACCCGGTGACCGACTCCATGACTTCACCAACAGACATTGAGTTATCTTATCTTATCTTTCGTTCCTGGATTAACGATCAGTTACATCACTGACATCATTGATTGCATCATGCTTCTCTGATCGCATCATAGATTACATCATTCCGATCGTTGATCGTTTGCTTCTATTTGGTGCCTTGAGCACAGACCTTCTGTAGATCTTGCCCTAAAGCGGATCGCGTATATATAGAACGAGCCAGATACCTGTATCGCCAGCTCGTTCACCTTTGTTACTCCCCACCTGTTCTTACTCTTGACCTTGGTACTAGCCATACCTCTGCTATATCATAGTCTTTGCCAATAGGCCAGACTCTTGATTGTCAATAGAACATCTGCTTGAGCATGGTTTAACTTGCCCTGCGCTTCTCTCTATCGTCATCCTCAACCACTCAGTCGTCATCTCAATACTGGCTGAGTTCTACACAGGACTAGCAGTATTCTATCTCGACTTTAGTGGGCAGCATATCTACTGCCATCCAGGTCCGCATCAGGTCGTACCCGCACATCTGTGGGAAAACCTTTGTGCATTCCTGGAGACGCGATACCATCACGAATCCCTCGTACATCCCGAATTACGCACTCAAGTAGCCGCTGGTGCCTTCATCGGACGTACTTGGATTTGGCACGTCCCTCAGTGACTCAGGAGCCTCCTGGCACATCACGTGCAAAGACCAGGTCCTAACAATCGTGGTACGTGACCTGAGCGGACCGCAACGTCAGGGCACAGGATACGGGGGCGCAGAGAGATGGAAAAAGCACGCCAACGTACTGTGCGAGCGCGTTGATGACCGCCCACGCCTGCGCACGTGTTCTCCATGCCAAACTCAAACGCGCCCTTCCACAGCTTTGTGACGCGGCGCCCCGTGATGTCCTCCACCTTCGATGCGCTGCGCGTCACGCACCTTGTGTATCAGCTGCGCGCCGCAAGCCAGTCGTCAACGCACCGCCTCAAAAGAAGGAAGAGAGAAAAAGAAGGAGAAAGATGTGGTGCTCGTGCGCCGCGTCTGCGTCCGACAGCGTGATTATGCTCAGCGGCTTTGACGGTAGCGCTGGCACCGCAGTGTGTAGCAGGTATAGATAAGGTGAACGGCATCAATCTAAAAGACATTTACAGCAAGAGGTATAATCAGTCAAATGGGCTGCATATATGCGCATACACCTACTTGGCAAGTTGACAGACCGGAATTTACTCACAGGTAGGACCCCCTTGTTATGACAGATTCCATCCATCTATTCACCAGATAGGTATTTTTTGAATGTCAAAAGAGTAGTACTTGCCTGAGTTGATGAATTGCGGCAAGGAGGGGATGAGAGTCAGGAAGAGGACTTGGACTTGTCGGACGACGCGTCGCGCTGTGACATGATTGAGTAACGTGACTACTTCCCAATATGGGAACGGCTGACCGCCGAGGAGATGGTCTATTAGACTTGTGGACAGTAGACTTTTGGACTTGTAGACAAGAGACTTTTGGACTTATAGACTATCACTAATTTGTAGACTTTTGGACTTTTGGACTTTTGGACACCGGGGGTGCCGGCCTTTCCGGAGGACCATACACAGTACCAAACAAACATCCGGGCTCACCGATCGATCTGTGTCGTCATTGCCGTAGTACGCAGCGATAGCGAACTAATGTCCCTCTCCACACTCTTCAGCATTCTTGCCAACCATCCGAAACTCACTAATGGCCTCACCCTTTCCTCTTTCTTTCAGTTCTTTCGGCTCATCGGACATCTCAAGGAGAACTTATCATGGCACCGATCGCCTGATATCCGGGGCCCTCCTCTCGTCTTGCCAAAGAAGATACGCAGCTTCTGTGCCGCTGCGCTCGGTATCGAAGATCAAAGGCTCATACTAGAGTGCTGGGAGACTCTCCGGGACATAGCGTGGGGTACGACTGAAACAGACGAGAGTCGGAGGGCTGGTGATCTGGTCGACTTGTTTCTGAAGCACGGCGTTGAGTTTGGAATCGGTACGTTCCTTCGTTTGCAAGTAATACATTTCTTATTTTCTGTAGGATTCCATGATCTTTATCCTCCAATCCGAAGGTGCCTTGATCCACACTGCTCGGGAGGACACAACGGATTAGAACCTCAAGAGTTGCTCGATTTGCGCGGATACCGCGCTGTTCTCTTCACGCGCGATCATGGTCCCCTTCCCGCCTGGTCATATTCTGCGAAGTGCTATCGTGAGTGGTCAAATTCATGTGTAGTACTAACGCTTTTTTGACCCCTATCTGTAGGATGTGGCACTCGGTATTATCACAACTACTATGTCCATAACGGCAAGCGCACCTACTACCTCAACATTCCATGCGCTATCCACGTTACAATGCACTCGTACGTTGAGGCTGCGCTGTGCGAACACTTTGCAAACTCCATGGTCTGTGCTTGGTAAGCTTATCTCTTCAGGAACATATCCATTCGCTTGACCTGTTTGCAGGGTTTCCGCTGCAAACAATGCCCGCATATATGAATTAGAACACGATATCCCTCAAGTCCTCTCTTGGCCGGCCAGCCTCTCGCTCACCGGGGAACTTGTCTGGGACGCTTTTTTTCTTCATGGCCTTATCTGCGACAGCCACGATCGCTCGAAAACTCTAGTCCTCAGTGACAGTACTCACCCGGATCGTCTCCACGAAGCTCTCGAAGCTCATAATATTTCAATGATAGGACCCGGACAGAAATTATGGAACCATGCTTGCGATCAATGTTGCGCCGTTGAGGAGAGGAGCGAGGGAACTTGTATGTCCACTCACTAAACTATGATTATATCTTCTAATTTATCATATACAGATACTCTTCGTGCAGTCGTTTGTGACGGGGTGACGGTAGGGCGTCCGTGCTGCGCTCACCACGACTGCCAGGAACCCCTTCCGACCCAACGAGCAAGATACTGTGCCGAGCACGCTTGGGAGGAGGGTGTGTGCTGTATCACCAGTTGCGATAGGCCAGTGGAGCACGGATATCAGACTTGTAATATGCCAGATCACCGCGCGCTCGAGAAGCGCGGTGTTGAGGAACATTCCGCCATGTTTCAGCTACGAAAACGCCTCGAACGACGCCGGACCGCCCTCATCGACGATTCCATGTCTCTCAACCAACAAGAGGTGGACCCGTTGACCGCGCTGGCCAACGATGACGCTGTCGAGATGGAAGGGTCGACCGGATGTGCCGGGAAGTCGGAGACAGGCAATGTTCGACTACGCGCCCGATTCGGGCGTTCGAGGACCCATAGTGAACAGCTGTGCGTTGCGACGTGCGGAGTCGTTCTTGGACGAGCGACGTTCTATGGCTCAGAGGCAGTCAACGGTGTCCGCGTGAGTCTTTCTCTCGGTTTTGGCCTCTATCTACCCGTCCTTGCTGTGCCTGCCCTTGCTTCCGATTCCTCCTTCAGAGGGCGTCCGTGCACACCTTCCTTCCCTTTTTCTTTTCTCCTTCTTCCCTTTTCTTTCTACCGCCCTCCTTTCGTCTCCTTTTCCCTCTGTTGCTACATGCTGACTATTATTATAGCTATTCCTTCGCGCGCTGTTCCCAACGACCCGATCGCTCCCGAACGTCATCTTCTACGACAACAATTGTCACCTTAAACGGCATATCACAAAGCTGCACGACCGCCATTTTGAGATGTGCGCGCTGCCCGTCGATGTTTTCCACATGAAGTCGAAGCACAAGGAATCCGACGATTTTTGCGGCCAGTACTGCAATCCAGCTCTCTTCGAGGAGCTGATGGTGGGTGGTAAGTGGAGGTTCAATTCATCGGCTGCCGAAATGACGAATGCCTGGTTCGGGGGATTTCATTCGATTGTGCGTGAGATGCGTAAGGACCGTTATGATCCTTTTTAGATGAAATGCTCAGACGATGGAACGCTATGATCGTCCATGGTCTTCACGCTCGTGGTGTTTCGTGTTACCAGATTCCGCGTTCATATTTACTTTCATAGTGTCGCTTTTTCTCATTTAGACTATACTGTATAACCATTAAATTGTGCTTCAATGTAACGTAGATCAAGATGTGGCTAGGATGCAATGAAGATTAGGAAAATAAGTATCGGAGAGTAAGTGAAAGACTGGCTGCATAAAATCATAGGAGCATAGTGGTTTCATAAGGGATACATACAACTCGGACAGGCCGTCTGGAATGGTTCTCGATCCTTGTCGAACTCGCTGCTAACCCCCTCTGAACTCCCACTTCAAATCTCGGTGATGATCCTGAGGTTCCGTACAAGGTCCTGCAGCTGGCGGAAGTCCAAATCATCATCGGCCGGAAAGGCCATCATCCCGAAAGAAGTGCTGAAAGCCTTCACCTCCATAGCGCGCTCTCGTGTGCATTTGAGGTCATCTTGAATGAGCAAGGTAGCGGCCTCCGGAATAAGCACGCGGTGTGTAAATGGATGGCTGGAATCGTCCAGATCAGCTGTGTGTCGGTGAGTTAGAACAATGTTATAAAGCTCCAAAAATTATCTATCTTCCTTGAGTCCATAGCTAAACGAGCCGTTAGTGATCGATAACCGGCACAATAGAGTGAAAGATAACATACTATCCAGTAACCTGTGGTCTCGAAAGAACCATATTCACCTTCAATACCAAATGCATTATTGCTATTCATCGTGAACAGAGACTCCATGACATTGTTGTAGAATGGACAGGAGGTCGGATCCAACATTATGAGGCGCAACTCGAGGTAGATGCTGACAATACGGTGGGGAAGGATGGAAAAATCGATGTCCGGCCAGTCCCGGATTGACTTGTCAGCTTGTCCCGAAGCCTGAAACTCAAGACGATGGCGCTCGCAGTGCTCGCCAGTCTTGTAGTGAGGAACAACCTTGCGATGCGATGGATTAGGGTTCTCGGATATCCCACCCAGAGGATCGGGAGTGCTGTGCATCCAGCGCATCGCGGAGTTTCTGAAGGATTTCCGAAGGATTGTCCTGGATAAGGCTCGTCGCAATAAGGACAGAGCGGTTGGATTTCAGGTGCCTGCTCGTTTTCCATCTCCTCTGCATCATGACTGATCATGCCTAGAGTGGACGGCTCACCACCCGTAGTCCTCCCAGCCCCCTCCTCTGATCTCCATGACATTCTATCAAGTTTCGCAGCCTCAGCAATCGACTCTTTCGATCGCGAGATGAAGTAACTCCAACCGCCCAGTTCCAAGTGTCCCAGCTTTCGGAAGGCAGCCTCAAGGTCTCGATTCTCCCGGTAACTAGTCATAGCCTTGTTGTACGTTGACTTTGCATAGGTCTGACCGGGGAAAACCTTTGCAAAGGCGAGCTCCTGCCTTATGCGCGGGTTTCGTTGCTTTGACAAGATGATCATCCTCGCAAAACCATCGAAAATGTCGACGGCAAAATACGAGGATGGCCACGCTCGCACGGTCCCCCGGACTCTTCCATTCGCAAGGGGATATTTTGTATCAACAGAAGTGGTGGTGAAGGCATGGCTAGTACTGGGTGGTTGAGCTGGTTTGGGAGTTTGCAGCACCAGGTGAGGTAAGGGCAATGCAGCCGTTCTCGAGGTTGCATCTGAGCTAACTGGCATGCGGATCTCTTCGGCATGTTTGCGGCCTACAGGTTCTCCGTTTTCTGAGATTGTCGTCAGCGACTGATTGGTATTCCCCAACGCCGGGAACTGCCTAGATACGTCCTCCTCTTCCCCACGCAGGAGGTCACGCGCCTTCCACTTCAATCCAGCTTGAGCGCCTGGGCGAGAGCGGAAGCACAACTCGTCGTCGACATCTATCATGGGTCCGGGTGATGAAAGGGGATGCGGATTCCGATACGGCACCCCACGGTGAGTTGTAGACCGAAGGAAATAGGGTGCTGACGCTATTCGTTTAGCTTTGCCGAAGGTCGAACTGGAATGCTGAGGGCTGGGGAGACTGAACATCCTCTCCCCGACTGTAGAAGGGCTGCGCCTTGGTGTGGAATTGCTTACACCGTGAGTGCGTTTGGGGTTCTTGGAAGAGCGGCAGGGGGTAGTTCCGAGAATTGGTTGATCTCGGTCTACAGATTCGGGTGGAGCTGCGCATCGACGCTTTGGCGAGTCTTGTGAACCTGACGTTTCATCCTCTAACGGCGTCCGATACCTCTTTCCTCCATGCGAAGTGAGTTTCCTCAGCCTTGCAATTTCTTCATCCAGCTGCGGGCAATCCTGAAGGCGGGGACCGTTGATCCCGTTTGGAAGTACTCGATAAAGCAAGGTTTCGTCCGCTTGCACTTGGTAAGGCTGATCAATCCGGAAACAATCCCATCGGTCACGATCGGCATTGTACATTTCAACACACGAAGGAGGTGCCGAGTCTCTGTCTACCAAGATCCCTTCAAGAAGCTCCGGATGGTCTTTGAAACGAAAAAAACGGGAACGATTGCAACGAAAGTGGGGTATCCGACCGGAAGACAACCATCCTGTCGCAATTGTAAGTATCTATTGCCTTGAATGCAAACTCCCGAGCTCACCTTCTTCCATATGACAACTGTTACACTCTGCCGTGCTTGGGCTTGAGTCTCAAGGTAACTTTGTTTCCTTTCTGCTGCTCGATCCTTGGCATCTGCGCCAGCACGAAGCTTCTCGATCCATTCTGGGGGTGTCTTCTGCCATAGCGTTGAGATCGGGCGCGCGTGACCAGATGCGGAGGGAGCTCCCTCAGAGTGTGAGGCTGGCAGTGCAGTTTGCGAGGCCGGCGGTGCAAAGTCAGAAGGTGCAAAGGGTTGTGTACCAGTACGTGGTGCTTCGTTCTCATCTACCAGTACTGATTCCGAAGAGGATGAGACGCTAGAAATGACATTTGCGGGTGATTGCGTGGGCGCTGTGCTGGAGCTTGCTGACGGCTGTGACGTAGGGGTGCTGATTAGATTTGTCGCAGATAGTGCACTTGTTCCTGCATGTGCTGATGCCGACATCAATGGTAATGCGACATTTTTCCCCTTGTGCCGGTGACGACGTTCACTGCACTCGACCCGTTCGATACCGGCTACCTGTGCGCTAAAAGCGGCTTTCTGACAACACGCCTTGCAGAGCAGATACGTGCACTCGATGTGGCCTTTCATACGACTGTTCTTCAACCGACAATCTGGACGAGCACAGTAAATCCCTCCTCCAGGGCGACCAAGTGCGGCAATCTGCGCGGTCCTTGAGTTCTCGGGACCAACGATGGATCCTCCCTGGCTGTTCAACAAGCCCACTGCCTGACTGTTCAACGCTCCCGCATGCACCTGACTAACGGACACGTCCTCTGTCTGAAGAGTCGACCCAGAGCCTGCAGCTTGAGCATTTGAGCCCACGGCGTGAATCACGTCATTGATCGTGGTACCTCGAAAAGCACTAGATTGCGCAGAGGAAGCAGAAGCAGAAAGTGGTTGTGTAATTGATGGGGTGCCCTGCTGTCGCCAATGATGGGCATATGGAGACTTCGGAAGGTACATATCAAACATCTCAGGTTGCTTGTTGATGGTATCGATGATCACATGTGCCACAGCCTCCTCTAATGGATCTGTATGGAATATGACCGCTCTGCAATGCTTGTTCGAGCACTGATAGTACTAATTAGTGACACATCATTCAATGATCTGTATCACGTACTAATTGTTGAATTCTATTCTTGTTTGCTGGATTTCCGGTTCCTTTGTTCACAGAAAGATTTGCGAGGGCGTTCTGACACGAAGGGCATCGGCCATGATAGAACATGATGTTGGGGAGGATAATAGAGGAAAAGGTATCATATTCAGAGCTACCGACACCCAGGGGGTTTGGTCCACTTGTCTACTGTTTCATCGGCCCTATGGAGCAGCCTTGCCGGAGGAACAGGACGCGGCGGCGAAGGTTGTATGAGATAAGCAACTCTTGTTTTGTCTACGTGTCCACAAGTCTACAGTCTACGAGTCCAAAAGTCTACTGTCCACAAGTCTATTAGACCTCAACCTCGGCGGTCAGCCTTTCTGCCCAATATGGGTTGACTGTTACGGCTTTGTCTAATCAGCTGTGACAAAATAATGGCATTGGATGTCCTTTTCCACAGTATTTCCTCTAGAATTTCATGAAAACCCTTAAGGTGCAAGGCAGAAGACTCTTCCTCGGTCTCTCTAGACCTCGGTATCTGCAAGGCATGGACAATATTAGTGAAAGCGGGAATGCCAACGGCGCGAGTGCAAACACACCGACAAAAAGAACACTTTCAACAAGAGCAGGATGAAGCCTGAGGTGCTTGCAGAGGAGGGCTACGGGGAGTTTTGAGCACGGTGTCATATATGATATTGCATTCTAAGCCCGATAATATATTACATTGGTATCGAGGCCTCCAGATGGCAATCCCCCACAAGGATTGCGACGAAATGCCAAGGAGAGCGGGGCAAATGCAATGTCATATATGACCTTGCCTGCAGGCTCTCGAGATTACATAACCCTCAATCCGTTAAAGGCAATCCCACGTTTGGTCAATTTTGCTGATGTCGCCGGGTCGCCCGTCGAATGCGCCAGCACCGGCGTAGTATATCCTCCCGCCGCTCGGCCCTCGCTTGCCATACTCGATGTAAGCCGCCTGTTGAACACCGCCCCTCAGTAAAGACCATTATCGCCTGAACATCTCTCGTCCCTTTTGTTCAATAGGGATTTGAGCTGCCTTGGCTATACGCAATACGGTCCATGGATTCGCCGCCGCCTATCCTCCAATGGATGCCGGGCTTCTCTGGCGCCTTCCTCAGCATTGTCGGTTCCGAAGACGTGGGCGGCAGGGGGGACTTCTACCGTGCCATCGCCGACGACAAACTAGATAGCCTCAAGGACTTGGAGGAAGAACCGCAGGGCACTGTCATCCGCATAGCCGGGATGCCGCCCATGTACGACTGGGAGCTCTCCCCCCAGCATATCGGCTCGAGAAAGGGAAAGAACTTCGCCGCATACGTCAAGCTGTCGAGGTACCGTCGCGCACGTCACACACTACCGTCGGCGATAAGTAGGACGCCGCTCATCGCAGGCTCGTTCGCAGGTTCGTGGTGGAGGCGGACGGACTGGTCACCGGCGGCGCGGACGTTCCACCTCGGTCCGATCATGGCGTTCAACCCGGGGACCACCGACTTCCCGCAGGCGTCGAAGGACGCCGAGCTGGCCGCTTCGTTCGGCAGAACGGGCGCGCGGGTGTCCGAGTTTCTGGATAGAGCGTACGAGCGGCACGGGGAGCACGGGGTGGTCTATATCTGCTTCGGCACGGAATACTGGTATTTTCGAGGCTCCCGTGTTCTCGTTCGGCATCGCTGGTTGACGTAGTACGGACGTCTGCTAGGCCGTCGTCGATGGACCACCTCAGCGTTCTGTTGTACGCCCTGGAGCGCAGGAAAATACCTTTCGTGAGACCCTCTGCCATCCGGGCTCCTCTTGCGGACTCACCTGCCCACCGATTTCCTGCAGCTCTTCGCCCACGCCTCGAGCGCAGCCTCGATCCCCGACGACCTGAGGGCCCACTTTGACCAATCAGAAACCGCAATGCTCGTGCCCTGGGCTCCCCAGCAGACGGTCCTGGCTCACAAGGCAAGTACCGACCTTGCGCGCGTGTACTGTCGTCTCCGTGTCCGTGAGCGATTCAATGTCCTCCTCGCCCCTAGGCCTGCGGGTGGTTCGTCACGCACGCAGGGTCCAACAGCACGATGGAAGCGGTCAGCCAAGGCATCCCGATGTACGCGCTCGCGCCGCTGGCCCCAGCAGTGACTCACCCTTTTTTCTCAATAAAACAACAACAAAAACCGAATCCGCAGGGTCTGCTGGCCGTTCTCCGCCGACCAGCCGATGAACGCTGCGCGCCTCGTGCACATCCTCGACGTCGCCTTCGAGCTCGTAGAACTGCGCACCGGCGCCGCATCTTCGAAACCGATCTTCGTGACCGGGCAGACGCCCGTGGGCACGCTCGACGCGTTCGAGGCAGAGCTGGACGGTACCCTGGAAGCGATGTACGGCGCCGTTGGCGCGAGGAAGCGGGCGAACGCGCGGAGGGTCCGGGAGGGGCTCGCTGGTGCGTGGAGGGAGGACGGCGAGGCAAGGCGGGCGCTTGAAAGGCTGTTGGATAGGTACTGCAAGTCTTGAGATGTGTGTGTGCGTGTGCGCGGTAGAGCGCCGGCTCACTGGTGCTGCGCGAGCATGATGGTGCGTGAATGTAGACGGTGAGACACGATGCCTGCTGTACCTTTGGTCGTGTAATAACATGAAGCTTGAAAAGATTGGTCGGAAATATCGGCAGTCACCGGTCACCAGTTAGAACGGAGGCGGAGGTCACACGCGAAAAGGTACGATGAAAATTCATGGTGTACATTTGTTTGATGAGAGCAGTCGGCGATAGGATACATTATGGTGGTATACTGCTAATGCACTCCACTGTTACACCGTCAAGCGCAATCCTGACACGGCTCTAACTGTCTGTGACTCTCGTTCTTCAGACCTACTCAAAAAGCCCAGGCGCACGCGCGTCGCCGCGGACGGCGGCCTTGCCGCCGGTCGCGCGCAACTCCCCCTTCTCCGCCATCGCGGGCTTGTGCGCGAGCTTTCCAAACGTCTATCATAACGCCTCTCAGTACAGAACCAAACGCAGGCAGAAACGAGCAACGAACCTGCTCGCTCTTTCCGACGACCTTGTCGGTGAAGCTGGCTTTGCCGACGGGGCGGCCGTCGTGTTCTTCTGTAACAGGTTCGAGCGCGTCAGAGATGCGATACTCGGCGAGGTTTTAGAGTCGCATACCGTGTCCGTGGTCGTGAGGCCCAGCGCCTGCCGTCGACCGCGACTCGTGACGACTGCGCGCGTCCAACCCATCGTCCATCCCGACGCCGCCGTCGATGTCGTTCTGCGACGTGAAGCGAGCGGCGCCGATGTCCTCCTCTGAAGCTGGGTTCGAAGAGCCATTGAAGCCGGGGCCTGCGGGGCGCCGGTCGAAGCCGGCGCCGGGGTTGCCTCGCGCGACGTGCTCGATGTTGTGTTTGCTGTAGTCGGTCGTCGTGGCGTCTGTGCCGCGAGCGCCAGGGAGGGGCTCTGAACTGTTATGGACGTGGTGGTCGGGGCGGGGAGCCGAGCCGAAGGCAGAGTCGGTGAGGATAGGGTTAGAGGCGGGGTCGGAGGCGAAGGTGTTGTTGGAAGACATGATGCAGTAAGATGTGGTGGTGGGTGTGGTTGTGAGGAGGTGTGTGGGTGTTTGTGCGATTGTGTAGAGTTGTCGGGTCGGGGTGAGGGCTTTATATACGGGTACGAGCAGGGTGAATGACATCATCGCGTGCGGAGGAGCGTCACCGGCGCTGGGCTGCAGAGGCACAAGGAGCATAAAACCGGTGCTCCCCTTCAAGTCGAGGAAAATGCCTAAATGACGCGTGCGTCCCCTAAATTCCCGCTCCAAGACCGGACACAGCTTTGGGAACAAACCATCTCTGGATGCTTTTCACTCCACCTTCGCACTCCAAGCTCCAAGGTCATCTCACAATCTCATCGCCAACACGAAACATTCTGTCATGACGCCTTGACGCGTCCTGTTACAGTAAGTCAAAAACTGTCCTGAAAATGACGCGTCGCTGACCCTATTCATGGTCTCCCGAAGGCAGCAACGTTGACGGTTTTCCTTCAACCTCCGACGTGGTCTCCGGATATCCGTACCTATCCATACCAGCAGTTTATAGTTGTCGCGACCTTGCATTCCGTAAACTTCGCTCGAACGCTGCAAAATATGTCCGTGTCGGAATAATCGTCATCCGCGTCAGAGACCTCAGAGTCGAGTCGTGCTTGAAGTTCGCTGAAGGTTTCGGTTTTTCCGAAAAAGGAAAGTACGCAGAAGTACGCGGCCCGGCTCTGGTATCAATGGATGTTTGGCGACGCACAATGAGACACACTCTCAAAGCAAGCACTTGTCCGGTCTTCATAGCACAGTACAGCGGCTCATCGTAATTTACACGTCTTTGGAGGCAACAAGATGTGTCAGTAACTCTTCGATCTTCTCCAACCGACCTTGAACCTTCTTCAGTGCATCGTCTGCCTTTGTCAATCTCTCCTCCACCGTCTTTTGAAGCCCAGAGAATGGTTGCTCCATTAAAGAAATCACGGCTTCTTTCTTCTTAGATGTTTTGGAGTACCGCACCGTGTTGTGTATGGTGTGATGGAGTTTGGGTTGCATGCCGCACCTGTCACAAAGTACATAATCCTCTTTCATCCAGTATCAGTCACCGTGGTATGATAAAGAGCAAACATACGTACCGTGGCACTCGACACAATACCAACACGGTGGCGTGGTGCACTCCTTACAAGCCGCACACGACACACTTGTTGTCCTTGTACTCGCTTTGGAAGGTAAACCTAAGTCTTCGGCCTTAACTTTGTCGTCTCGCTCCTCGAACAGATGTTGGACTCGCGTGAGAGCCTTCCTGGCGGATTCTTCGATCATCAACTGCAGAGGCCCCTCAAAGAGAATAGACGACAATCGAAGGAGGCCATGCGAAGATAGGTGGAGTTTGCCTCCCGTTGAGACGATGTCTGTAGTTAGGCACTTTGTCGTGGGGCATAGATCCACATGCTCGCGTTCTCCTGTCCCGCAATCAAGGCAAATGACGCGAACCCCTCTGAATGGACTTAGATGGCAAGAATCACATTCAACTCTGCATTATGAATTGAGGTGAGATGCGAATTCATTGATGTGTTCAACGTGAGCACGTACGACTTGTGATCGAGAGCAATGTCCACTGCTTCATTGAAAAGCGATTGGTAGAAGATCCGATCTTGAGGCTCGAGGGAGCGATCGATGCGATCAATGTCTGCTTGACGGTGTCGTCGCCGCATTGAAGGCGCATACGCAGGTAGATCAATCGCTTGCGTGTTTCGGCACGTGCACAGAGATAAGTCCAAGAAAACTTCCTCCTTTGAATCAAAATAGCATCACAAGCAATGCGCCATCTTGCCTTATTGTCTTCAACTTGCCGAAGAGCTGATCGGCGATGAACTGTGCTGGCACCTAGTCGCTTCAGATGAAACTTGCGGCTTGACTCGTATTCCGTGTCCTCGATATGCCATGTTCCCGACAGAATACCAGTCAAGGCATCCAGTCGGCCGTCGAATAGGCGTATAGGACCATCTTCGCTCCTTTCTGTAAATGTCACCAGTGGGGATTCCTCGTCGATGGCCATGCACTCTCCATCAAGTGTAAATCTCCTGCCCTTTTCATCCTTTCCCGCGCTTTTGAAGATGAGAATATGGCCATCGGTTTTGAAGGTGCAGAACGTGTAAGAGCGCATATAATTGGAATCCCTTTCATCCAATCATCCGGACCATTGACCAAGCCTAGCACACGAATGAGCCAAATCGCTATGTGGAGTATCTAAGCTTACTTACAGCTTACTGTACGGCCACGGTAGGAATGCCTGCGCGGTGATCCATGAGTTATTATAAGCGATGTCGGCGTCCACGCGAATTTTTTCGGCGTGTCGATTCCAAATATAGCTATACGAAGCATCACTTGACGATCGATAATCGCTGCTAACTGAATATAACGACTTGGTCACGTCGGGCGTAAAAATATCTTCGTATTTTTTCGAAGCATTCTGGTACTGCTCGTGCATAAGTATAGAGATAGATTCGGCTCTCATCGATTATACTCGACTCACCAGGCCTGAGGCGAAAAGGCGGAGTTCTTGCTCTGGATCCCGTCTTTGATGCTGATGTTATCTGTTCATTTACCCAATAGAATCAAAATCTGAAGGGGAAAACATAATTCGAAGAAGTCGAAATGTAACTTACCGCTAACATCCCGCGCACGAGTATAGTATGTATAGAACACTTCTTGTACAGACGTATATGCATTCCGTAGCGTGTCGACATCGAGAGGTTCAGAGGTTGCGCGTTGAAGGTCTTCGAGATGGCGTTTTAACAGCAATGCAAGCAATGGTAAAAGAGACTAAAATCAGCACAACGTGAGCAAGGCTATGCTTAATGGTAAGGGAATGTACTCGCATGCTCTAACGGACTTCCCTCAATCAAGATGTGCACGGTCTCGGGTGACTCGATGCGATACTTCATTTTCTCGAGGTTCCCCTCGAGATTCTCTTCGGTTCTACGAAAGAACTCGGAGAACTTCTCTTCAGGGAAATCCTCGGTGGTCATGTCCCGAAAACATGCGACAATTTCCATATACATGGGCCAAACTTTTTCTATGTATTCGTTCACTTCCAACTTGTTTTCCGGCAATATATAGGGGAGGATGGCAAAGATATTCTGGAAGATGGCTTTGATGTCCTGGCAGGTTTTGGTCAGCGTCGTTTTCCAGCCTTATGGGGTATATCATCGTCAACAAGGCTCGTGGCACAGCATAATCGAAACTCTCACCGACACACCAATATGCAATCCAAGAAAGGAGGCTGAAGGGTAAACATAAGTCGAGGTCCCAGATCACTGCAATTGCAAGGCCTACCTCCACCCAGCCGGACGAGAGGACGTGAAAGCATAAATCTCATAGATGGTCACAAAGCCTGATGCGTCCAGATCGATCCTATCTAGAAGAAATCGAAGGCGATGGATTCGAATGTATTGCAGCGCCCAAAGATCGTCCAAAGATATGGTTGGTAATTGGAATTGGTTGTTGCGTATAGGCTGGGCGGTCGGGTTTTGCGTGGGAAGGCTGAGAGAGCGGGCAGGCTTTGGGGAAACAGTTGCCGAAGGATCTTGGTCCATAGAAGCGCTCTCTGACGGGGTTGCATTCGAGGCCGGAGGCAGTCCGCTCGAGAGTTGATGAATTGATTTGATAATAATCGCGCAAAGCCAGAACAAAATGTGCAGATTTGACGCTTGCACGCCAATCCTAGAAGTAAAATAGCAGTCAGCGAGGGTGTCCAACTGATGACTATCTGTTCAGATGCTCAAACCATATAAATCCATAGTTCATGCATATCCTATAACCAGGTAAGCAACAAGCATTCTAACAATGAGATCGGATACCCACCGGATCCTTGATCAGATCCCGAGCGCCTGCAGAAAGTGTGCTTATGATTCGGTCCCCTGTCTGGGCCACGGTGTCGGCGATGTTTTGCTCCATGACTTGCATTTTCAACCTGGAGCGCTCTTGGTTCTCCCTGATACTATGCTCGACGCTTCGGGCCAGCTCCTTTTTCAGCTCTTGCAAGTCCAGATTTCCTTTTGCTCGAACGCGACCAGACAGGTCCTTCTGCTCCGTTGCTTTATTTTGGCGCTGCGACATATGAAAGACCTCCTCCAGGGCTTTATCATTCGTGAGGATCTTGGCAAAGCCTCCAGACCTAACCACATGTTGGGTCAGGTCCTGCTCGTTTTTTGTGCCCAGTTTCTCGAAACACTTCAGCAAGATGTCCCCTACGGTATCAACGCTACAGAGGGATATCAGCATAAATGGCGGTGATCTTCCGAAGACTAATGTATGGCATGCCTGCGTTGTAAGTCTTGTTGTCCCTTCTGCAATTGGTCGACCCCATGGGCGGCATGCGCAGCCAATGCCGATGTGATGCGGCGCCTGTGGCGCACAAATAGCTGAGCGTGTGCAGTGAACGCTTTGTCCCACTCAGAGGCCTTGAAAACCTTGCACAAGGTTGTTTCGCTGGTGTACCCGTTGCATAAATCATAGCATTTATCGATGTCTTGGCCGATTGCATCGACCAGGGACTGCATTTTTCCCTTCAGGATGGGCGAGCCATCTCCCAAATCGCGGTCCAAATCGCGGATGTCCTCGAGCCTTACGAGTAGCAAGCGAGAATCGCTGACCCATGCGATGAAGGGCTTTAACGTACGGCAACAACTCTGCCATCATATCTCTCATTTCAGCGAAGAGAAGAAGAACTTTCTTGTCGTTGCTACGCTGCATCTTCTCTATCTTGTAAATCTTCCTGAAAGGGATGAATGCCACTAATCACCAAGCAGTGGATACGATGCGATCACAAACAAAAGCTGTTCACTTGCCTTCAATGAAAGGATGAATCAGGGCTACTTCGCCAAGAAAATCGATGAGCGTCGGTATCGAGTGCAGAAATTGGTCCATGAGACTGGACTCCGAGAGCATGGGAGAGATTTGTGTGACCAAGCTAGCTGTATCGAGGACACCGTCAACGCCTTCGTCTGCCAGTCGGGGAAATGTCTAAGCCTTTTTTTCGGACGTACACAGGGACTCATACTCGCTTGCTTTGTCCGACGTCTTCGCTCTCGCCGACGGGGCCGGGTTAATCTGCAATTTCTTCCATAGTTTATACCGGCGACGTTTGTCTTCTTCCTTGCGAGACATATTCTGCGGGTGGATTGCTTGGTCAAGAGACGTAGAAAAATAGATGTAGAGAAGAGCTTGAAATACCGAACACTTGCTCTTTGAATATCTGGACTGGGAGTGGGTGGTGATGGGGCGCAAGAAGACCGGGCGTCCTGCGGGCGATACTCACTAGGGCTTATACAGAGCAAGAAGGTGGAGATGCAACCTCATGCTTGGGCCGGACTGATATATAGTATAGACACGACACGGAGCATGGAATCCACGGATGCCTATAAATAAGGCCTAATTAAACCCTGCATACTTTTCCAAACCGATGAGCGGCGCGGATCCAGCTCTGAAGCGACGTTCAGATCGTCAGAGCAGACGCTGTTCAAACACCAGACTGAACTTGTTGAATGGCGAAGCCGCAGAGACTCAAGCGTAAATGCAGATGAGCTAACCAGGCGCCACACCTAAGAGGACGCAATTGTCGATATCAGTCCAGCAGCATGTGGCTTACCTTTGCCCCTTTTACCTGAGATACGCTCAAGGTCATGACCGGTCGAAATCGGTCAAAATTTGATGACCGTCATCCCAGGATCATTCATGCAGTCCCCGCGATCTCTCGACGGATCAGGCCAGGAAAGCAACAAAAAAAAGCAACTGTTTCACGACAGAAGGTGAACGGCACAAATTTTATAACTGTCAAACCCACCGGAACAACCAACAAAGACCTCCGCCTAGACCCTACCGAAATCACGACCCCCACCAGATCCCCTCCCGCTCCCACCACCCTCACCACCCTCACGGCCGCTCAACCCCGACTGTGCCTCAACAGCGCCTTGCTCCTAAACGTCGCGTTATACTGCAGCAAATTATTGATGTCGCGCACCCAGTCGTCCTCCTTGCCCGCGCCGTCCGCGCCGTGCACGGCGTCCTCGCTCGGCTCCGCGATCGACGACCGGTTGATGCACGGGATCGGGTGCGGCGACGCGCGCACGGTCACGGACTCGCCAGGGCTCAGCACGCGCGAGACCTGCCCGTCCATCGACACGCCCGCCGCCGCGCGGCTGCGCCCGCCGATCTGCACGCGCGCAAACGCACAACACGCGACCGAACGACGTTCGACGAAAACAAACGCAAGAGCGAGACGCCGCGGGCCGTCAGCACGCGCCCTAGCACAGCAAGGCGAACACGAAGAGACGCACCCGGAGCGTGATCGCGGACGACGCGGGGAACACGAGCGGGCGGAAGGACAGGCTGCGCGGGCAGATCGGGGTGAGCACGAGCGCGCTGAGCGACGGGTGCACGATCGGGCCGCCCGCGGAGAGCGAGTACGCGGTCGAGCCCGTCGGGGTCGACACGATGAGGCCGTCCGACTGGCGTGCGCGCGCGCGCGAGCGTGTGAGCGGAGAGGGAGAGGGGGGGAGAGGGGGGGGAGAGGGGGGGACGTACGACGGACTCTGTGAGATGCTGCCCGTCGACGAACGCGTCGATGGTGTTCAGGTGCGGGCTCGAGCCGCGATGGAGCGCCACCTCGTTCATGACCTGCCAATCTACGCACGCATATCCACGACAAAAAAAAAATCACAGAAAAAAAAACACAAAATGAACATGACAGAGAAGACCGAGTGAGCGCGGCCCCACCGACCTTGTCCGTCGTCTCCGATCTTCTTCCCGTCCTTGTCATAGAACGAGCACGACAGCCGCATGCGATACAGCACCGTCGCCGTGCCCTGGAACACGCTCTCCAGCGCGTTCGCAAAGTCGTCCACGTCTTGATTCGTTTTACCAAAACAGAAATATAAATAAAATGTGACCCGCCGTCATCAGGGCGACGTTTGGAGCGAGATGGCGCAGACGCGAACTCACGGAAGGGGAGCAGGAACCCGAGCGTGCCCATCGAGAAGCTCAGCACGGGCGGCACCGCGCCGACCTTGAAGAGCGACGAGGCGTGCAGGATCGTGCCGTCGCCGCCGAGCGTGATGACGAGGTCGATCTTCTCCGCGTCCTCGCCTGCGCACGCGCGCGTGTGCCAGTCATTCAATCGCGTCAGCGCCAGCTCTCTCCACGCACGAAGTAAAAAGGACCTCCCAAAAAAAAAGAGGAACGCAGAATTCACGACTCACTCGGCTGCCAGAGCTCCACATCCTGCGGGATATCCTGCCGATTCTCGTGGAACACGCGCACCTCCGGATAGCGCGCCCGTATATGCCTAAAAAAAGCCCAGCACGAATGGGGTTACAAAATATAATAATAACGAGGAAAAAAGCGCGTTCGCGCCCGACGGAGCCCCACCAGCACTTCCTCATCCCCAGAATCGTCCCTGGCACGGCGCAGGAATGGAGGGGGGGAGGGCGAAGAACCGACGTACCGCAGAAACGCGTCGATCGCGTCGAGCACGGGCCGCGTGCGCAGCTTATTCACGATGAGCACGGTCTTGGGGGACGTTGACGTTGACGGTGACGGCGACGGCGACGTAGACGACGAGGACGATGAGCTGTCTTCAGCGGTGACGGCGGGCGGTTAGCGGGAAAAACGCTCAGGGGGTGGAGTGCGATGCGCTCGACAGCCAGAGACCGACGAGGGCTGAGATGGGGCTGGGACGCACGCAGGGAAAAAGCCTCAGGGACAGGCGCCGCCGGAGGGGGCAACATGGACGTGTGGATCGTTCTTCGGCTCTGAACAGCATCGGCATGGGCGGGGGCAGTAAAGGAGGAGGGGGCGGGGGAGAGCGGAGACGCGGGCGTGTGGTATGCCGCTCGACGTTGACGGCAGAGATGGCGGGGCGCGGCGGTCGCGGGGGAGGGCAGGGCGCGCAGGAGAGGGGGTGGGTGTATGCGCAGAGAGGTCGGGCGCAGGGCGAGCATTGTGGATGGGATTGTGCGCTCGGCGATGGCGTTTCAAATGGGTTTGCCAGCGGCTGAGCCATCCTGACTCTCACGGCTTGCTCCACTCTACTCGTACATTGCACATCTCGGATCCTCAAAATCTCGCACTCATATGTTTTGTTGTCTCTGATACGACTTTCCTCTGCTCTATGGAAACTCAAGCATCCAGGCTCGTCCTACGCGATCTCCAACACACGCCACACGCTCGATCTACACATGCATCCTCACAGTCACGATCCTCACCTCACCTCGCTCACCTTCTGTGATCCATGAACGCTTGACATCAGGTGGACGACGCTACTGTCTCACCCAACGTTGACCTCTACGCGCTACACACACGCACATACTCGATAGTATTCTAGTAGATGGAGACTGATGCAACACGCTGAGACGCCGACCAGACAGAGCGAGGCGCAGAATGACACAGGGATCACGGCAATGGTCGTTCTCTGTCGCGTCGGTCGGCTCGCGGCCTGAGGACAACGTGCGCTCGCTTGGGACTCGGGGCCCAGGTACAGATCCCTAGACTGCAGCTGACGCGGACCGGCCGGCATCTGCTCGACGCGTCACTTCCGTCCAGACGCGGCTCTCGATTTGCTCTCGGTTATGATCCCACTCAATGGAGAACTCGTCTTCAGCAATCGTCAGAACCTCCTGCGAACGCAAATCTCATGGCTTCCTTAGCTGCATCTCAGAACATCGCGTCCGCCGCCAAATTGACGACGCCCGTCGCCGTCTTCGTCGGCGGGACATCGGGCATCGGGCAGGGCATGGCAGAGGCCTTCAACCGGCACACGAAAGGCGCCGCGCACATCGTGCTCGTAGGTCGCAACCGCGATGCCGCAGAGGCCATCATATCGAACATGAAGTCCGTCGCCGGCGAATCGAGGTACGCGCCCTTCACGCCCGTCTCCCGTCCAGCCTTGCCATCACTCACAAATCTCTCTTCATCAGCACCGGCTCGTACGAATTCGTGCCCTGCGACGTCTCCCTCATCTCTAACGTCAAGCGCTCCGCCGCAGACATCGTCTCCAAACACCCCAAGATCGACTTCCTCCTCATCACCGCGGGCGTCCTGGCCGCCGCCCGCACCCTGACGGCGGAGGGCCTCGACAAGGCGTCGGCGGTGCACTACTACGGGCGCTGGGCGTTTATCCACGAGCTCCTCCCCGCGCTGCGGGCTGCGCGAGGCGCGCACGCGGACGCGAAGGTCATGTCTGTATTCTCCGCTGGGAGGGGCTACAGCACGACCCGGCGACCTACAACGACCTGATGTGCGAGGTCAGCCCCTCAGCCACGCACTGTAGACGTAACAACACGGAGCGCCGATATGCTCGCGCGAGCCGTCTGCTGATCTCTATCTCTCTTACCCCCATCACGCCCAGGAATACGCGCTGCGCAACCCCGGCATCGTCTTCGCGCACGCCTTCCCAGGCGGCGTGCGCACCAACCTCTTAAAGACGTCCGACTCCGCGCTCCTGCGCGCGCTCGACACCATCCGCCCCCTCCTCCGGCCGTTCACCGTCTCGCAGGACGAGTGCGGGGAGCACCTGTGGCGCGGCCTGCACCGCAGCGTCGCCGCGGCCGGGTCGGGTAGCGTCATCGGCGCGTACCGGATCGGCAGCAGGGGCGAGGATCTGGGCATGGCGCGGTATCTCGGGACACCAGAGCAGCGCGCGGCGCTGTGGGCGCAGAGTGCCAGCCTGACCCATACCGTTGACCCGTAGCGTGAGCGCCGGCCTCTGCCCCTTGTACCATTTTGTATCAGGCTTGTGTGCGTGTCTGAATATTATATCGTTTGACAGTTCATGCTCCCTCGCTGAGACGGCAACGGCTGGAGAGATGATGAATTTTTGTAGGACCATGCAGGACGGATCTGCTGGTTTGGAAATCTGAGCGAGCGGCCCAATGCATGGATTTCCATCGCAGGTGGGTCGAGGACTACCACTACATACCTGCACTTTTGTGCGACTCCACCAAAGAAGACTGCGACGAAACGGACGACCATTGTGACAGGGACCATCACTTCATTGTAGACCTGCTCCGAGTCAAGCGGCCGAAGCCAGCCCGCAGAGCCTCCTCGCGCGGCTCCTTTACGTCCGAACAAAAGGCTCAAACATTGCCCAGACTCAGTAGGCGAAGGAGTTATGAACGTCGTCGACACCGCTAGCTTTGTCACACAAATCTCACCCATGCTCTCGGAGTCCAGTCTCATGACCAATTTCTGCACTCGATACCGACGCTCATCGAACTTCTTGGCGAAGTGAGCAAGATCCATCCATTGATTGAAGGCAAATGAACAGCCTTTGTTTGTGATCGCATCATGTCGATTGCTTGATGATCAGTGGCAGTCATCCCTCTCAAGAAGGTGTACGCGATGGAGAAGGTGCGGCGTGCCAACAACAAGAAAGTTCTTCTCCTTCGCTGAAATGAGAGATATGATGGCGGAGTTGTTGCCGTATGTCAGAGCCCTGCATCGCACAGGTCAACGATACTCACTTGCTGCTCGTAAGGCTCGAGGACATCTGTGATTTGGACCTCGATTTGGGAGAGGGTTTGCCCATCCTGAAGGGAAAGATGCAGTCCCTGGTCAACGCAATCGGTCAAGATATTGAGGATTGCTATGCTGTATGCGATAGGTACACCAGTGAAGGAACCCTGCGCAAGGTTTTTAAAGGCCTCTGGCTGGGACGATGTTTCACTGCATGCGCGTCATTTGTCTTGATTGCGGGACAGGAGAACGCAGTGAGAACGCGGGCATGTAGATCTATGCCCCACAACGACGTGCCTAGGCGGGCTAGCAACGGATATCGTGTCGGTTGGAGGCAAACTCTACCTATCTTCGCACAGCCTCCTTCGATTGTCATCTATTCTCTTTAGAGGGCCTCTCCAGTCGATGATCAAGGAATCCGCCAAAAGGGGCCTCACGCAAGTCCGAGATCTGTTCGAGGAGCCAGGAGACATTGACACGGCCTGCGACTCGGGTTTGTCTTTCAACCGAGTACAAGGGCAACAAGAGCACCTTGTGCCGCTTGCGGGGAGTTCACCATGCCACCATGCTGGTATTGTATGTTTGCTTTCTATCGTATCACGGTGACTGATACTGGATGAAAGAGGATTATGTACTTTGTGACAAGTGCGGCATGCAGCCGAAACTTCATCACAGCACGCACAACATGGTGCGATACTCCAAAACATCTCCGAAGAGAGAAGCTGTGCTTTCAATGGAACAGCAATTTTCCAAGCTTATAAGACGGTAGAAGGGAGATTGCAGAGACAGACGATGCACTAAAGAAGGTTCAAGGTCAGTTGGAGAAGATCGAAGAGCTATCTCCACGCGCTACAGACACAGACATCCTCAAGCGTACACTAGCAAAGGGCGGCTGACGCAACACGCTGAAACGCCGGTCAGCCAGAGCGAGGCGCAGAATGACACAGGGACCACGGCAATGGTGCTCTTGCTGCCCTGGTCGGCTCGCTGCCTGCAGAAAACGCGCGGTCGCCCGAGACTCGAGGGCCAGGTACAAACCTCCTAGGCGGAAGACTGCAGCTGACGCGGACCGGCCGGCATCTGCATCTCGCAGCGTTCCGCGACGCGTCACTTCCGCCTCGACGCGGCCCTCGCTTCGCTCGCAGTTATAACCCTACTCAACGGCGAATGCGTTCGCGGCACCCATCAGAGCCCCCCGCGAACGCAAGCCCCATGGCATCCGTCGCTGCATCCGAAACCAGCGCGCCCGCCGCCAACCTGACGACGCCCGTCGCCGTCTTCGTCGGCGGGACATCGGGCATCGGGCAGGGCATGGCAGAGGCCTTCAACCGGCACACGAAAGGCGCCGCGCACATCGTGCTCGTCGGTCGCAACCGCGATGCCGCAGAGGCCATCATATCGAACATGAAGTCCGTCGCCGGCGAATCGAGGTACGCGCCCTTCACGCCCGTCCCCCGTCCAGCCTTGCCCCCACTCACAAGCCTCTCTCACCAGCGCCGGCTCGTACGAATTCGTGCCCTGCGACGTCTCGCTCCTCTCCAACGTCAAGCGCTGCGCCGCAGACATCGCCGCGAAGCACCCCGCGATCGACTTCCTCCTCATCACCGCGGGCGTCGTCGCCGCCTCCCGCGCCCCGACGGCGGAGGGCCTCGACCGGACGGCGGTGCTTCACTACTACGCGCGCTGGGCGTTCATCCACGAGCTCCTCCCCGCGCTGCGCGCCGCGCGCGACGCGAACAGGCATCCCAAGGTTCTGTCCGTCTTCTATGCCGGGCGCTGCTACAGCGCGCACGACCCGGCGACCTACAACGACCTGATGTGCGAGGTCAGCCCTCTGCCGCGCTCGCGCTCGCGGCCCGCTGACCGCCCCCCGCCGCTCCCAGGAATACGCGCTGCGCAACCCCGGCGTCGTCTTCGCGCACGCCTTCCCGGGCGGCGTGCGCACCAACATCCTCGCGGCGTCCGATTCCGCGCTCGTGCGCGCGCTCGGGCCCCTGCGCGCGCGCCTCCAGCCGCGCCTCGTCTCGCAGGACGCGTGCGCGGAGCACCTCTGGCGCGCCCTGCGCCGCTGCGCCGCCGCCGCCGGGTCGGGCGGCGTCGTCGGCGCGTACCGGATCGGCAGCAGGGGCGAGGATCTGGGCATGGCGCGGTACCGCGGGACTCCGGAGCGGCGCAAGGCGCTGTGGGCGCGGAGTGCCAGCCTGGCCCGTATTGTGGACCCGTAGCGTGGGCGCCGGCCCCGCCCCTTGTGCCGTTTTTTATCTCGGTTGTGTGCGTGGCTGAGTATTGTATCGTTTGGCAGTTCTTGCTGAGACGGTAACAGCTGCAGAGACCATGTATTTTTGTAGGACCATGCAAACATGACGGGTCTGCTGGTTTGAAGATCTGAGCGAGCAGCCCAATGTATGTATTGTCGAGGACTTCCACCGCATACCTGCACTCTTGTGCGACCCCACCAGAGAAGACTGCGACGAAACGGACGACCATTGTGATCAGGACCATCACTCCATCGTAGACCTGCTCCGGGTCAAGCGGCCGAAGCCAGCCCGCAGAGCCTCCTCGCGCGGCTCCTCCAAAGCAGGCTCCGAGCGAGAACTCTCGTCGCCGCTCGAGCCACGAGAGCGGGTTCGCCAGACGTGTTTGAGCCCCACGTACCACAGCCTCATCTTCGGACGTGAGAGAAACGAGGCACTCTTGGTTTGTTCTTTCGGTTCAGGGGTCAGTGCCTCTTATCGTACGTGCTCGCGGGGAATATCCAGCCTCGTTGTGGAGTCGCAAGATCTCGGCAGAGGTGGACTTTTTACTCATCGCGCTTGTTGTACGTCCTCCTGCCAGGCATCCGGTTTAGCAGGTTTCTGCGCACGGATTGAGAATGTTTATAGAATTGTGCGCGCATGGCTAGTATATGTAACTGATGTGCCATCCTGAAAATTCAGAAAAAAAGGAAAAGAATTATCGAAGGTGTGTTGAGGACTACCGTTACATTACATGGCTTATCGAGAACATTCTTGCGCAACCCCGCTGGAGAACAAACAGACTACACTACCCATGTGAAAATAAACGTTAAAAAACATCAGTACACTGCCTACCTGCTTCAGGTCAGGATCAACTTGTCGTACTCTTCAAAAGACTGCTCCGAGCCCGAAATTTCATCGTCACTCGAATCTAGGTCGTCATACATCCTCCTCGACTCTGGGTACAGCCACGAGAGTGCATTCGCCAGACGTGTTTGAACCCCACGTACCACAGCCTCATCGACACCAGTCCCGTGTGTCGCAGCGTCGCCTGGAAGCGCCCAAGTCGTGCAAGGCTTTCTGTGAAACCCACTCGTGATCCATCCCGTCCCAAACTGCTCGTTATATGCGTCTATCCAGAGGGTGCAGCAGAAGCAGCTCCGCTTGCTACACCCAATAGCATGCTGGTCCGAGTCATCAGGGGGCCGGCGAAGATGTGTATGCGACGACGACGATGACAATGGCCCGCTGAAATGCAGAATGATACGGAGCTCGGCATGGATGCACGTATTGATGGGTCGCCGATGTTCCCAATTGCTTAGCACCTCGGGGAAAGCTTAGCGCGAGGCCTTGCAAATCCTTTGCAGACAGAGGGGTTTCGGCATCACACGCAGAGTGCACAACCTTCTTATAGTCGTCGCAAAGAGAAACCTGGCCCTCTCCCGAACCGACGAAGGTATCACGGACCCAGCGATACGGGATCCGCCCATCTGGAAACCACTTTTTCGCCATCTTCACGAGCTGTGTGACGCCGCCAAAGTATTGGCAGACTTTCCAGACGCCGTTTCAGCCTCCCGGCCCTCTCCTTGCAGGTGGAGTTCTAGGGGTGACGATCTTCGCAAAGGAAATTCAAGAAGGAGAATGAAGAAGGGTTTTCGCGAGATTGTCGAGCACCGAGTACCGCATCGTTGACTTGTCGACATCATCTGGGTCTAATGGGGAAGCGGATAACTCAGACAGATAGAGGACGAGCTTGCTGATCATCGTCGAGAATTCTGGCTCTTCGCCCTTGTATCTGCGTCGTCTGTAGATAACGGAATGAGGGAGCTCCTTCTCAACAGAGAGCGGCTGTAGAGTGGCAATGCAGAGTGAAGGTCAGGGAGAAAAGCGGATACAGACTCATGAAGATTACTGATCCTTTTCTCCATGTTCGTACGACAGCGCGAAAGCAGGAAAGGGAAATCGAAGGCATCGCGGGTCGCGGGGTCGGTGATGGTAGCAAGACGGGCTGTCGCGTCCTCATCCTCGCGAGTGGGAGGCCGATTCTTGGCCAGCACGAGACTCAGTGGTCGCCTCTGTCAAACGTAGCCGCGACAACTTCTTCAGGTTCGCCGGTGGTCAGCGCTATGGCGATAACATCGAGAATGCGGATATCGGTGCTAGTATCTCTATGGCGTATGTCTTTATTGGTGTGAACCCAAGCAGCTTGGTACGACATGTCGAGTTCGCAGTCCCGAAGCTCGTGCAAAAGTTGCAATTGTTCGGAGAGTGTCACTTGGTCGGGGGAAGGTTGAGAGGCCATCCTTGAATAAAGAGATCCACACTGGTCAACGAGGCGAGGATGCCCAGTTGTGGCTGTGCTTTAAGACGCTGTAGACTCCTGATCCCAGTGCTTTTCTTGTCGACAAAACGCGTCCGTGCAGCAGGTCTTAAAGATATTAACAATGACAAGAACCGTGCATGGTCAAATTTAGCCGTGAAGAAATTTTCCCACGATATTGCAGAACCATATATGGGTCATTTTGGGTCAAAAGGTTTGACAAATTGACAAGACACCATATCGTCTGGCACCTGCAGACGCAACCGCACTTTTCATTTTGAGATACGCTACATAAGAGGAAATAGACTGCAACTAGGCTCGCTACAAACCTACGACTCAGTCTCGAACAGAGCCTGCTCTTTCATCCAGGACTGCAGATCCCTTCAAAGTTCAGAGATGTGGAATGAGCGATGGGTTTGCCACCTTCAAACCGCCTTCGAAAGCCCACCACACGAAGTAGCGGTGACAAACATGAGCGCCCAAAGTGTGAATATTCCAAGGCAATGATATAAGGGCAAAAAGGAGAGTGTCCGAAGACTAACCAATCAAGGATATATGGCAGGCAAAGGAATCCCTCGCGTAGAACAAAGATCACGCAAGGAGGATTGCCGAGGCCCAAACGATGACAATGGAAGCTTACAATGGCTATGAGTTGATAATAACGGTAGTTGGCTGAGAGGAGATCTTGCAAACCACTATGAGCCCAGATAAGTGTACTCGACAAGAATCTCCGCAGACACTTTCATCCATACAGCGCGCACAGAAACAGATACTCACAGCGTCGTCATGTTGTTTCAATGAAAGGGATGCGCTCTTAAAAGACTTGAAGGCTCGTGATATCCTATAGCCTGTCATCCGACACACAAAGGGATAAAAAGAATCGAACCAGAAAGACAATACCTCAATAAGTCATCGTACCCCGTTCTGATGGAAACGTAGGCGGCCGCTATCACGTCGCATGGAAGGGCCCCGCTTTCATACAGGTGAGCAATAGAAGGTTAGAGCACAGAGCGTGTTCGGATATAGGGAGGATACTTGTAATATCACAACACGCATGATGTGCCGTGCGAACAACGCAAAGACAAAGTCGTCCTCGTTTCGTCTCTGCCGTCACGTTTAGAGCATGCGGTGATTGGGAACACCCCGCGGAGTAAACGTGGAGTGTGCCCCGCGGAACGAAAGCGGCAGAAGCGGAGCAGCGCGCCTTCCATGAGATCGATATCGACGGGGAGCGACAAGGCGTCGACAGTTACTTGATTATTTGGACTGAGCCATCGAGAACTTGGGTACTTACGGAATGAGACAATGCGATGCTTTCTACGAATCACAGAAACGATTGTTGAGAATTTGCGTACGAGAGACCTACACAAAACAAAAGAGGGTACGTAGCATCGACGCCGAAGATGCTAAGTCATATGAACATGAAGACAAGGGCTTTGGTCCAGCATGGCATTGAACGGCCACAGGAAAAGCACACGTAAAGCTTGGAATCACAAAAGTAGACCCATTCCGGGGATACTGGTCGTACTGCCGCACGGAGGGCGTTATGCACGCTGGTAAGGAAGGTTTGATCATCACTAACAAACAAGTCGAATGAGTCGTATCGGAGATAAACAAAGAACATCCCTTTCGGGGCACAGAGATGTCCTAAGAACATAGGGGGAGCATCATGAGAACGATGCCCACGACGAGAGGAGATCAAAAGAAGCCTGCCCCATGTGGGCAGACATACCTGCATAAAGCCTCATAAAGCCACGAGCGACTGCTTTTCAAATTCTAGACGAGACGGCGGCGTCAAAAACAAGTATTGAAGGGTATTGGATATTAGGCCATGTATGTCGAGAGCGAGGCGCACCGAGACGAGTTCAAGTGGTAGTATAGCAGTGAGCGGCGAGCGCCAAACAGATCATCGGAACGTCTCGGGAGATGCGAAAGGCTTGCATTCGTGAGAAAGGGTTACAAAACAAGCGCTCAAGCGCCCAGCCACTCAGGGACGTCCTGTTTGCCCCGTCGAAAAAAGTTTCTTAGGCATCTATCCATTTGACAGAGTACTGAATGCTCATCAATCTTATGCCTCATCATATCAAGGAGCTCCTCAAAATTTTAGCCGACCATGGCGGATCGACGCCCAAACTGTTGAAACATCGAAGCAACGGTGGACTATGAGCCTCAGTGGAGACGATGTTGTGGCCGGGGTGTATCAAACAAGAAAGGTGAGCGCCAAAGCTGAGTTTGGTGCCATACAAAGAGACATTACGGTATTCCGCGAGAGTACTCGTTGTTTGACTACAAGGTGAGTGCATCCGCATACGTCAACCTTAGGGCTTATTGCGATGCCTGTGTCTTGTATGTACGACGTATGGAGGACAATCATCAGGAATGATCCTATCTCTGTCGCCGTAGTAATTACTGGTGGAAACAATGCAAGATATTCTCCTCGAGCTCCGATCTCGTTCTCGCCGATGGTGAGGTGCGTGTTGCATACAACAACAATCATCATCGCGGAAGTTAACACTATCTGATACGCCTGATACAATGCATTATTTCCCGCCATGCGCTATGTTCCTAGTGCTAATTAAATTGGCATATACGGCTAAGGAACGGGCCCGGACGGTCTCCCCACCTCGCACATGATAACTTTCTGATGCCAACGGATATATAGATTGGCTCGTTTTCGTCAGCATCAGCTTATCTCGACGAGAGATGCGTGGGACGTAGCCGCGTTTAGCAAGGCGTGTCCAGGAGGGTCCTGGATCGACGTCCCAAGGAGATCTACGGCAGGCAGGACCGAGTAATAAGCTGTAATTAGGAGACTGAGGACGTCTGATGTTGATGAGCGAGTATACGTTTAAGCAGGTTCAAGCCTGTCAGGGCCTGCCACGGGATGTTGTCGGGTGCGAGTTAGTACCCACGTGGCGAACGAAGAATGCAGGGAAGAATGCAGCGCAAAGCGCGTCCCCCGTATTATGCTGCAGTCCACGGATGTACGGACCAGCCGTAGGCGGTCGCAAGCGTGGCCCACGCTCGTGACGGAAATTTCAAGGGTCCACAAAACACGTTGGCTCTCGGGGAGACCGACGTAGAGACAAACATCAGCTGTGGTAATAATCCCTATGGCAGCGTGCTGAGGCGCGGTGCGCGAGCTTCTTCCGTCGAGCCCAGCTCAGCGCCGCGCCGCAGACTGGCTGCTGGCGCATCGGCGGCGTAGCAGGGCGTAATTCGCAAGGCGGACAGCTTTCATGACGTGACTACTGCGACGACGGTGGCTGCGACGGGGGAGAAGGTCGTACGTACAAACGCGCCTGCGCCCGCGCGTCATGCGCAAGAAGACCGCACACACACGTCCATCTCGGGACGTCGCACGCCCTAGTAGCTCAACTAGCCAGCCCTTATCTGCAGCTCAGCAGAACAAGGCAGAACGAGGCAAAACAAGGCATGACCCCGAACAAGACACGGGCGTGCGCCAATGGCCGCTGTTGGGGACGGATACATATCAATGGCGAGACACGTTCCACGGCGAGCAGCGCGCTATCGCGAGGACGCAGGACGCAGATATCCGCGCAGGCAGGCAGTGCTGGTGCACGTTGGCCCATATACGGTACGTAGAGGGAGCGCAGCATGGGATTGGCCCTGAGGGTCTGCACTCAGTGGCAGTGGCGGGCGGTCCTGAGCAGCCCTTCGCGATGGCGTCATCAGCCCTTGTCTCAGCCCGAAGTCTCGCCAGAACGACGCAACCCCAGCCACGCTCCGAAGATCGAAGCTGCCAGTGCACGATCAGTGCGTGGGCAACGCCCGAGGACAATCGGATTCGTGCAGGGTCTGCGTGAGTGAAGGGAATAGGCACTGAGGGCTGAGATCGCGCGCCGCGCTTCTGCACATCGCCCTTCGCCATTGTCCCTGGCCCGCCGCCTGATAGCGTCTCATCCCTCGAGTCAGCGATAATAATCGACGCGCGACAATCGAAACCCGTACCCGAACCCGAAAGAAAACCCTCACGCGAAGCGTCGGTCGAGGACAGCGTGCGATGCGCCGATGGCCTTCTCCAAAAATCGATCCGAAAAGGGGACGAACGCGACACGGATAGGGCCGGTGGGAACGCCCTGGGGCCGAGCGGCGTATCTTCGAGATCGGAGAATCCGGACGAATCGCGAGGAATTGGGGGTGCTGACCGGGACCCGTGTCCTCGACGGGACACAAAAAAAAACAGGCGCTGCGATCCTGTATGTATATCTGTCTGAACCTTCGTGCGGCCTCGGGCCCCCAAAAGGATGTCCGACCCGTGAAATACCAACCGCCTCTCTCGGGCACCGTGAGTCCCGGAGGGCGAACTGGGGCCAAAATTTCGCTATGAATACATGTTGCTGGCCGGAACTCCGAGCTCTGTTTCGCATTTGCGCGCAAAACCTCGAAACCCAAGGGCGTACAGGATCCGATTCCTTGCTCGCCTGTTCACCCATCCCACTGCGCTGACAGAACCATGACTCACCAGCTCTAGGTCGGCTAAGATCCTGATGAATGGACGAAGAAAAGCAAAATCTGGGACGTTCCACCGACGATCTGGAAACCCCTAGAATGGGGCACTGGGGCGCAGGGTCGGTGACGTCACAGATACGGCGCCCACACAGGGTGCTATGGCGGACCCACAAGGCACCTGAGGGCAAAGAAAAAACCTTCTGGGAGCATCTCAACTCAATCAGAAGGGCGCAAAACGGCGAGAAGAAAGTTGCGCCGACGTCACGCCCCAGGTCACGTCCCGACGTGACGCGCGCCCAAGAGCCGCTGAAGAGCAGCGCCAATCCCAGATTCCCAACAGCCCGCTGGGGAGTGCCTGTGTGTGTATCTGGATGCTATGCCGGAGTGCGGGCTGATGCACTGGGAGATGGAGTGAGAGATGTTGGCGATCGTGGCGGTGCATTCAGATACTTATAAGTAGGGAATGATGCCGCATCATGACGCCTGTGATGCCACACGTATCGCGGTGGCATGGAGCGGAGCGTCAGAACCTCACGAAAATATCAGTATCAGCAGGGTCGGGTCTCGCTCGGTGGCAGGGGCAATACCTCGAACACGAGCCTCGCAGATGCGGTCAATCTTCTTTGTCTGATGGGCGAGCGCAAACGTACACGGGAAACGCCTAACAAACACGCACGACGCGCCTACAGGTGTCGGGATCTGGGGCTAGCTTGGTTTGGCAGCTGTAGGGGCAGGGGCACGCGCGCCGCTCCGGCGTCCAGCGGTCGCTGACCGCACGCGCTTGGACGTCGCAGATATGCAGGCTGTCAGTCGGCGCCGCGTCGTTACGCAGGCATGACTTGGGGATGATGCCCCGACTAATGGGGCATCTGCGCCCGTCAAGAGGCGGGCGTCACGGCGCGTGGCTGTGGTGTGCGGAATCATGGATGTGTAAGTGGCTTGCTCATGGAATAACAGGTGGATCATCGGGATGGGCTCTCGGATCCAGAGCGCACGAGCTGGACGTGTCGACGGGGTTGCGTAGCTCGGGCGACACGGGGCTGGAGCTAGGATACAGACGGATCATGGATGCGGCTCAACGGTGCGGGTGAATTGAGATGTCGCGCGGGGACTGGAATGCAGTCACTCACGATTTCACTTGTACCCGCTAATGCACATTCGGAACGATGCACGTAGGAGAATCGATGTCGCCGGAGCGCAGTCGGGTCAAGGGATCGAGGAGCAAGGCGGTGCGGATGTGTACGTCGCTAAGCGTCATTTCGTGAGTTCATGCACGAAAGAGAGGTCAATGGAACGTTGGGAAAGAAGTGACTGGAAAACAAGTAGCCGAATACTGACCATTAAGCACCATGAGCGTAACTGAGCAAACGGCCTGCTGCGGTCATTGGCGATGCGTATGCATGCTGTGCTCGATACTGGTCATCGTCCTCGGCCGCGGCATCGAACGAAGTTGAGCGATTCAACAGGAACACTACGCAGCAGAGCTGTACGGCGGAGAAGCCACGCATGTGTCGCTCCAACGTCCCATCCACCCTCAAAGCCTCACCCTGCCTGTCTTTGTGATGTGTGAAAAGTCCAGTGACGACGGATGATCTGCTCACCATGATCGCGCGTACCAATGAAAGCGCACGATGTTCGCAAGGGCCTGCGAGACTCCGCGCTCTGACGACGCGGATCGAACGAGTGTTAGACTGTGAGACTGTGAGATCTCGAGACACTGCCGAAAGCTGTGCGCGACGTGGTTCCGCAAACATTGGCAATGGCGTTTCCAGCCCGACCTGTCGAGCGATGCACGAGGTTTTCAAAAAAGAGAAGAGAAAAAAAAAGTCTGTACACGACTGCGGGAGGAACGGATTCAAATGGGACGGGAAAAACAGAGTAGCCCGGCTCAGAGGTGTGCCAGACGTGTCCCAGCTCATCAGAAACGGGGATACATCTCCCTTTGGGTACGACGCAACGCGCAGTCCTATCGAGCTCATCCGTCTCTGGCATGCTTTGCATCAAGGGGCCATTCGTTCACGATGCGGAGCTGGAGGAGAGGAGTAAGTAGCGTCAGTGCTTATGCGGCACGCCACGAGTTGAGCAGGTGAGGAGCATGGGTGCTGGAGAAGCCCGCAGCCACGAGATGAAAACCACAGGGCAGCACAGCAAGTGGTGCGAAGCGTGCAAAGTGTCCAGATGGTTCTTCTCGGGTACCCAACCGATAGATGACTGTGGAGCGGTGACATATCGTTAACGGTAAAGACTAGTACGAGTAGCGACATCTTTGGAGCAGGCAAGGCATCTCCGCACCACCAGATGTCTGTGGAAGCATCTTTGAGAAAGGCAAGGGAGATGCTTGGGAGATGAAGAGCCCCGTAGCGAAAGCGATCTGGACAGATCGCTGGAATCAGGGGGACGAGTTCGGGCGTGTTATCAAACAAGGTCCGAAAGGCCCTTGGAGGGAAAGTAACTACAGGGGAAGGAGACAGGTTTGCGGCGAGGTTGTTTAGGAAATGGGCAGCTGGGACGATAGACACGTGAAGGAGACAGCAGATCTGGTAGGACGCTCGATTCGCAGGCCCAAAGCGTCGGAGGAGCCGAAGAAGAGGTGGAAGGCCCATACTTGCCAGGACGTCCGTACGCAGGTGACTGATTGGACGAGATAGCATGCCCACGGTGCGCATCCAAGGAGGCTGTCTCGATCTGCCAGCCAACGGTGCAAATAGGAGCAGCCTGGAGCCTTCTATATCGGTGTAGTGCAGAAACGCGCAGGGACTTGAATTGTTGCTTGCATGGAACGCGGCGGAGGTGGGGAGGAGAGGACCGACCGCCTACGCCCGCGCGCAACAAGAGCCATGGCAAGGCGAAACCGCCGATGGTGGACTGTTGAGGAGTCGCCGATGCCGGCTGGCGGCGAGGGCCAGATCGCATGGGCTCGGGCCGGGATGGAGCTGTCTTGGTCAGCGTCTCGTCTCGGAGCCACGGTTTGTGGCCTTTTGAGGCTGGCGCCCCGCCGCACCGCTCTGACAGACAGCAAAAGCGCTACATTCACGTCCGCCACAAAATTTCTCAGATCACAGACTTTTGTCTTGTTCCTGTTCCACCGACCGCATATATACCCCCAGCGCTACGCCCCTGTCCTCTCCACCCTCCTCCACCCCATCCCCACACCGTCTGACCAGCTGCCCTAATACCCCCTAGAACCCTCCCCCGCAACCTCTACTTGCTATACCTCATCGCACCTCCTGGTTTTGAGAGTCATCGAACCACGGTTGAAGCGTCCCGCGCCGAGCATCGGTGGCACACCTCGAGGACGTTTACCACATCGTCTGATCACCGTCGACCCTCGCGTGGATTGCACCTACGCCAGGAGGCTCTCTCGTCTAGTAATCCTCCGTGAGTGTTCGCATTCCTCCAGACACGGGAGCCGGGGTGGACCGGATCAGCAGCCGGTGTGATCAGTGGCGCTGGGGGATTGGACGAGGGCGATAGCCCAATGTGCAGAGAGTGCGCCGGGCTGCCGGCATGCAAAAAGATTTTTCTTCTGATGGCGGCTCACGGCCTGGTTCGACGAAACTGAGCGCATGTTGGGACTACAGCCGGCGTCCCATGCCCCCTGGCTCTCCTTCGATTGCCTCTCTGTCTTCCTTCCTCCTTTATATAAGTCCTCCGCTAACGCCCTCCTCCCTCCCACAGCCCTCCCCATCCCATTATATTCCATTCTCCTCCACCCTGTCCCGTCCCGTCCTGTCCATGGCCTCCGTCTCCGGTCCCTCCGTCCCCCGCCACCCCTCTCCCTTTCGCAAACCCCAGAAGGTCTCCCGCTCGTCGGCCAGCCACTCCACCCCAACAGTGAGTAAACTAAACACCGCCTCCCCGCCCTCTGCTCCGTCCTAACCCCGATCCACCCAGTCGTCGTCCAGCAGTAGCGATCCGTACCATGGAAACGAGCACGTAGCAAAGCTAAGTGCTCGGTTCGTCTCACACCTCTTCGCCTGCCCCGACGCCCCTCTACCGACCTCCGCCGCCTCGACCCCCACCCCGCGACTGGACCACTTCATCGCCTACGCCCTCCATCGGACACGACTCCACACCGCCGTCACCTTCGCCTCCCTCTACCTCCTCCAGCGACTCAAGGCCCGCTTCCCCGCCGCGAAGGGCTCCTCGGGCCACCGACTATTTATTTCAGCGTTCATGATTGCCTCCAAGATCATCTGTGACGACACCTATTCCAACAAGTCCTGGTGCATCGTGGGCCAGGGCATGTTCGCCCTCCGCGAGATCAACCAGATGGAGCGCGAGATGTGCAGCTACCTCGAGTGGCAGCTCAACGTCGAGCCCTCGATCCTGCGCGACTTTGAGGCGCAGGTGCGCCGCGACTTCGCCGGCCCTGGGCCCTACCCCCAGATCATCCTGCCCCAGCCCTCGCCCTCCACCTTCCCGCACTCCATCCCCTCCGCATCCACCTCCACCTCCATCCCCATGTTCGGTCCGCGGACGTCGCCGCCCAAGCCCACGCAGCCCGCCATCGCGTCCACTCGATCTCGTACCCGCCCACCCCCGAGACGCCGCGTCGTCGCACTCCACCTCGACCTCCCCTGCGTCATCTATCTCGCCGCAGACGCCTCAGGACCCCCAGGTCGGCGACTTCGTCAAGGTCCTCTCGGGCTCTGCGTCGTCGACGAACATGGATCTCGCGGGCGACGCGATCATGATGCCACCTGTCACCACGCACTCGATACCCCTCCCGCCCGCCAGCAAGCCGTCTTCTAAGCCGTCCTCCCCGGAATCAATACGCTCCGTCCATGTCTCCCCCGCATCGTCGACTCATCACCCAAAATCGAAAGCTGGCCGTGACATGTTCGCATATGCGACACGGACCGTCTGGTAGTTGAAAACGTCTCGCATTTTTGTGTCTTATTTCCTTTTTTTTGCTTGCACATCTATCTCCGGTGGTCTTCTTCCACCCGCTAATTGTATAAGACTCTTTACTGATCGTTCATAGCTTCATCGTGCTTTTTATTGTCCACGACCTCGTATCTATTCTATTGCCCCCTTATCCCCCCGCCCTCGCATCTCTGGCGTTCTCATCATTCGTTTCTCGCTTGCAGGCCACGGTTATGGATTATTGCACGTTTATCGGGTGCTCTTGGGGTTCCGGTCAGGTTTATCTGCATTTCATTTGCATCGTCTCTCCCTCCCTCTCTCTCTCTCTCTGCACACGTATCTCGTCACCGCATGTTTGTATTTTTGCATCATACACATCTAGGCATAGGCAGTCAAAAAAGAATTCAATTATGTGACCGCGAAGAAGTTTATCCATTATTCCACGCTGCGCTGCGCTGTGCGATCTGTCGTTCCGAATCGTACTATCATGCAAATAAATCGAGGTGAGGTGAGCGGTGGCATTATCATTCATTATTAGAAGTTTATGAAAGCGCGAATGTCGGTCGAGCCGTGGGTGCGTGATATCGCCGCGGCAAAACGTGACGATCACGACATCGGCGCGTGCCGCCGTCGGGGCCTCGCGCTCCCGATACGACGCTACGGACGTCGGGCACGTCCATCTGCCGCTTCCTATCTCTCCCCGCCCCGCCACGCCCCGCCACGCCACGCCACGCCAGGCCCCGCCCCTGCTCCACCTTCTCCAGGCTGCTCCCGGCGCTGCTGCGCCTCGGCCTTTTCGGCACATCAGCCGTCGTCGGTCTCTTTCGGCCTTTCTGCGCGCGCTCGAGCTGTTGGCGTGACCGTCGTCGTGCGGTTTACGACAGCGTTGATGACTGATGCGGGCGACACGCGAACGGCAGGGCTGTCGCGTAACGCATCATATCTCGTACACTTACAGTTGGAATGATCCCGCCTCGTGTCGTTCATCTTTTTTTTTCATAGTAGCTTTCGCACGTACGGTGACGGATGTGAGCAAAGAGGCGCAGCGTGTTCGGATTCGCGCGGAACGGGGCGACGGTCAGCGCCTCCGTGGGACGTCGACGAGGCCGCTGCTCTGTGCGTGCAGGCCTGAGCTTCGACGCGGCTGGATTGGGCGTGCGGCGCTGGCCCGCACCACACCATCGCGCACGTCGTCCGTTAATGAACTCCTCGCGGTGCGCGTGTCCGCGGCGCGAGGGCACTCACGACGTCGCGCGGCGCAGTGTGTTCCCTTGCGTTCCCAAGCCCTCAGTTCTCACTTCTGTCGTATATGGGCCCGTCGCTCACGTCCGCAGGGCGGCGCCGCCAGCCACAGGGGCCTGCAATAAGCAACTACTAAGCAGGGCCTGCCTGCATCGGGGGCGCGCGGCCCGAGCGTCCGGCGCATATTGCAACTATTGCAGCGAGGCGAACGTCTTCTTTGACTGGAATGTTCCCCGGAACACACGTGTTGGAGTACCTCCCTGGTGATGGTCGATGCTGGCAGTGTGTCACGTCCGAGCCTGCATTTGGAAGCTCGTAAGAGCACCTCGCTGGTTGTGCGCTTGGGCAGGCTTGGGCTTCACGTACTGAGCGTGCCCTGAGACCCCCCAATGACATTCGTTGATAAACGTGCAGAATTCACAGAGCCTTGTTCGACAGCGCGCGCACCGAGGGTCCCAAAATGACGCGCTCGCGAGCTGAAGCACTCACTCATAGTAGTGATTCTGATCCCGCAGGGCCAACATCGCTCACTCAGCCTCCTCGCGTTTACCGCTGGCACGGAAGTCCCAGGTTTACAGATACAGATACGATGCTTCATAGACGCCCATTAGCGCGGAGATGAGCCTCCTGATGGCCATCCCTCCCCTTGCAGCAGCAGGCAGTAGCCTAGGCGCTGGCGCTGGCCTCCTCCCTCAAACTGATGGCCGGCGCTTTAGGTTTTCAGGTGGCCTGCCAGCGGAGCCGTCTAGCATCCATTGTGGGTCCCCCGCGAGGGCGAGGAGCGACACCACTTCGTGCGGGTCCCTAAATCTACCGCTCGCGGCCCTTCGTGGGGCGAGCGGGCGGGCGATCGCCCTGTGGCGCGCAAGCGTTCAAACGTCTCTTTCGCTCGGGCCGTTGGGCATCAGAAAGGCTATCACGGCACGCGTCGAGGGTCGGAACTCCATCCTGCACAAGCCGCTGGCACAAGTCAGCCCAAGCTGGCACAAGTTGCGCTCGGCCCTCCGTCGAGATCGCTATACGCTGGATCGTGCTCCTCAGATCTCAAAATTGAACTCCGTGCAGGTCTTCTCAGGGTGCGCGTCGAACTCCGTGCAGGTCTTCTCTCAGGCTGCGAGCCCCTTCGCGGCTTCTGCGGGACACGTTTTACCATCGGAGGCAGCGGGGTGTGGGTCATGGGGTCGCCTCGTGGGTCTGGATCGCGCGCTTTATCAGCTCACGCTGGACAGACCCTGGGGCGTGGAGACTGTCGATAAACTGCTCGTAGGAAGAACTCGCCCGCAAGTCGTGCTAGGTCGTGCTGCGCGGCCCGTGTTCGAAATTAGAGAAAACGGCAGCGTTATATTCAGGGTCCAGCGGGCAGGGTCCAGCTTCGTCCCCCGTCGGAACGGATGCGGGCTTTCGTGAGGGTTTTATCATCCTGCCGGAGTGGCCTCACATGACCCTGGGCGATACCGCCCAAAGCAGGACGTTTACCCAGGGTTTTCCTCCGACGTCAATTGTCTCTCAGAGCGAGCATGCAGGATATATGCAATATGCCATAACGCAGCTTCTCTTTGCAAGTGCTGCTTGTCGCGCGAGCGTGGGTGCGCGGATCAGCGAACTGATGGGACGGACCGCCCTGCTTCTCTCGTGCGCATGCATATCTGCCTTGTTCCTCTTTGTTCTCGCGGTCGCTGCCAGGCGGGCCCAAGATACGTGTGCCCAGCCGGGGATGGCTATCTGATATTATCTGGCGCGACCCATCGACGCATCGACCATCGCGCATCGATCTCTGCGGTCCCCTACATCGACGCCACCGGTCTGGGGCCGTGTGCGCCTTCGACATCACGGCTACGGGATCTGAGCGACATCATTTACAAATTCGCAAATCCAAAAGTTGCTGGCTGTAGCTGGCTGTGCGCTACTGCTCCGTCAGTGATGGCGGCTGTTCGCGTGTCTCTGTTCGAAATACGAAGAGTCGTCTGGTCGATAGGATTGGATAGGGTTGGATTAGAGTCTGGGGAGCAACGTACAGATGACGATAGGCTACGAATATTATTGTTTGCACGCTTTCTGTGCATTGTTGTTTTATGTAATAATGGGTACCGGGCCGCTACTTTCGGGGACTTTTGCTGTAAAATTCGAATAACCTCGTGCAATGCTCTGCACGCATGGCCATTCGGAATTCCCTCGACTGGCGACCGCATCTCGCTCTCTTCACCGCAATTGTTTTGGGTTCGCGTCTCGCTGGCTTTGCGCCGCTCGTTGCGCACGGCGTCGTCTCGGCGCCCTTCCTTGGCTCCGTCGACGCGTCTCGTGACTTGGCAAGTTGTTGCGAGTGTGCGGTGTGCTGTTCCCCGAGTCTCGCCTGCTGTATCCCGAGTGGACGATCCCTCGAGGTTTCGCGGCGGCGATCAGACTGACTGCCTGGCATCTCTTATGGCACGAATTTCGTCATGGCCGTCATCGCACACCCTGCTTGCATCCCCGCCAGACCTGCCAGACCAGGTGAATATCTCCCTGATGATCTCGTGAGCGCACTGACGTTTCGCGCGACAAGCGCCGCAAGAAAGCAGCACCTCGAGGCTGCGCGCAGGCCGCGGTGCAGCGCTGTGATTTGAATAGGCTCCCGAGCGTGTCATCGTATGTCATCGCGCAGGCTGACTTGGCGAACAGGGGGCTCGCATTTGGCTTTTCGCTTCCTTGTACTAGGCGGACAGGACTGAGCCTCCGGCACTGGCGCTCTATGCGCTCATCCCCTCCATTCGAGCGATCCTTGGACCCTAAACGACGCACAACGCCAATGGCGCTGGGTGCCGCGTCGTAAGCGCAGTTTTTTCCACGTCAGGGCCAAGACATTGTAATTCCCAAGGATGACGAGGAAAGGCATTCGGTCGCAGTGATAGTCGCTCAGTGTGTGCTTCCTTGTGTCTTTTCCAATCGTGCACTTTGATCCAACATACTGTATCAGCGACGTTAGGCGCACAGCGCGCCACATACGCCGGCGATCCCAACTCTCGACACTTATCGGCACTGGTGGCGGGCCCGCGTTATTACCACCCGTGGCTGATCTCCACTGCGCAATGTGAAGCGTATACTTCTTGGATAAATCCTGAGGGAACGACCGAGGACAAGCCAGGGTCCATAAACGTGTGAGACCGCTTCGTAAAGTTCCGCTTGTCAGTCATACCTCCACCTGGTAAGTAGGGTGCTTCCTTATGTTCTTCGTTCCAGGTGGCCGTCAATTCTATCGAGTACATCTACATGTTCCGTGCTCGGACAGTACAGAGAGTCGCTTCGTCCAGCCAAATCACGAGTTCGTCGTTTACTACGGGGGTCTTCTATCCGATTCAATATACTGCTGTTGATTTTTATGGTACGTGGATTTGGGATTCCAGTCGCCTGTCCCGGGCGAGCGCTAAAGCTTCTCCTTGATTTAGGCAGCGCACGGCGCCAGATTCTGGCGTCCGTGTGTATGTATGGCTCCGATCGACCGGGTTCTGTCTGGTTTTGGAGATCGACGTGAAAGGCGGCGTGCAAACGCGAAATCCTAGGAATTTTCGCGCGGTCGATTTGATTTCTCTATCTCCCAGCGACGAGTGTTTTTGGAACACTGCGGGTCTGCCTTCTATATATGTATGCTGCTATACTCGCAGCGTGCATTCCGTGGTGACTGTACAGGCTTTATCGGTGTATTAGGGTCCCTACTCAAGACCCTGTCAGCGCTAATCGCCGTTTATCCTGTTGACTTACTGAATCAGGAAATCCGCTTTGTAGGCCCCTTACGGCCAACAGTCGCTCGCTCTCTATTGTTCCATTCCGCCATTCCGATTCTTGTTTCCATCACGCGCCATCTGCCGCCGTATGCCCCTGTAAGTGGGTGGATGCGGTGCTACCTATGTAGTAGTACGTCCCCGAGTTGATGTGATTCTCTCCTTTGCGCACCGTCTTGGGCTCATCAAAATTTTGATGCATTTCTAGGAAAGATGGCACGCCCCCGCCCGTGGATCTTCCGCGCACAGCTTTGATGCCGAGTATCCCGCCACTGCATTGCTCGGTTTCCTTGAGTCGTGTTGGCAATGCATGCGTGACTTTACTCGGGCCAGCCCATCATACGCGATGCTCGGCCTTCGAGGCCATCAACATGCTACAAAACCCGTTTCCGTGGCAAAAGTATGCGACGTCTGGATCTTTATATGGCACTTTATGAGATCCTAGGAAATGGACCGTCCTTCGTCAGGGTTCTGTTGACCCGCGGTGCTTCAGGCGAGTGCTTTGGAAAATGCTGTGGAATCGGAAACTAACTGATGTTACAATCCATTTTGAGTCTCGCCCTTACAATAGTATCACGACGAGCAGGATATGTTGATGTCATTCGGTGCATGAATGTCTATTGAATCACACAAGACTGAAACGCTTCACAGGTAAACGCTCACGGCGCATCCGGGCTTACGCTGAATTCACCACCAGGACCTTCGCAGCGCCAACACGCACGCGTCCTCCTCGTGGAATCCGTGACAAAGCATCCAGCGTATCCTGGCCTTTGTCTTCCCGGTTCCTATCTTGTTCCAGAAGACATCGTTGTGGCGTTTTAAGCTCGCATCGTCCCCGAGCCAGCGTTCTCTCTGGAGACTTCCTGCCTCAACGATCTGGCCCAATCTATCTCGTGAGCCATCGAACTAGGCCGTATCTCTGCATTCGGTCGTGCTCCGATGGCGCTCCGTCGCACGGGATGCTCGCCCACCACGCATGTTCATCTGACCATTGCGGCAGGGGATGATTGGTCGTTGAAATCGTCCCAGGCATGTCGTGCATAGCCCATAAGGCATGCCCTCAAAGTCAACCCGTTCAGCTGATTAACTCGCTAGCTTCACTTCGGCATCCTCTTGAGTTTCTAGTCATCACTTTCATTCTACAAGGGGCCGCAAAGTATGCTTTACATACCGTCGGTAGCGCACGTAACATAGGCCTAGCCACCTGGGGGCTTAAAAAGTCCGAGGCCTTCTTGAGCTATCTGTGGCCCTTCGGGTGTTAGATTTGTACGTTTCTCATTTCTCTCGAGTGTGATGCGCGTGTTTTGCTTTGCTTCTTTGCTTTTTTCACTCAGGGTCCAGGTCCATTGCGTCACTGGAAGAGGCACCTCTTGGGGGTCTCTGGCCCTCGCAAAGTGTCCGCAATTCACCCTACGCCGCATAGCAGCCTACGCTTTTATCGTCCACATCGTCTCATCCACTCTATGAGACTCGGCGTATGCATGTGCCAGGCAAGGGATACCCCGAGAATTCCGGGCAGCGTGTGCGTGCTGCCGCTCGGTAGACACGCGTCGGGTCGGCACGCAGGGATGGATCCTGGCCAGGCCGATCATTGACTAGCAATGTTCCACGTTCGACAGTGCCTGCATGCCTTTCTCACAGATTCCTTGTCCGTGCAAGCTCGATCACGATCTTGCCCAGGTCGCTCGCAGACGGGACCCTTGTTCGCAGCCGTGCGTTATCGTGTCGTATCGGGCGAACCGCGAACGTTGCAACAGGCCGCACGATTTGCTATTGGTGCGGCCAAGTGGCTCCGGCGTTTGTGCAGCATTCTCGTTCCGTGTGGAAGTCGAGTCTGGAAGGCAACTTCCGGACGATGCTTTTCGAGACGGTGGCTCTTCACCTCGCTACTACCCAGTTGGGGTCGCGTTCGCACGTTTGTGCTCGCCAATCGATGGAGTGGACTCGGGGTCGGCCACGGAGATAGCCTTGTCACACAAAGCAAGGTGGCTCCTAAGTACTGACTTTCATGATCATCGCCAGCACCACACACTCTCTCGTCCGCACTTGATGCTTGCTTCTTCGTTCACTGAAGGTTTGACTAGTGCGACAAACGATGCTCCTCGTGTGGATGCACATGCACCTTCAGCGAGTGGGCTTTTCATCGAAGGTTGAAAGCTTTCCACCAATGCATTGTGGAATCGTATAAGCAGTATTTCGTGCGATCGTACTTGGACCTGACGTTGACATTCAGTTGTTCGGTAGATGATCGCTAGACGATATCGAACGTGGGGAAGGGCCTCACCTAGCGCGCTCTGGACCTGTTCCTTTACCTTGATTCATTCTCACAATATGAACCTGATAGTGTATGCTCACCGGCCTCAACTTGTCGGCACCACCACTCTGTGATCTGGCCAGTTGGAGGACGTCCTTTGCCATTTCGATGGAGCTAAGTGATTGGACAGGTGCTGACCTGTCTTCACGTTCTAGAGGCCGATAGCCATGCTCCACACGGGCTGACGATAGGCTCTTGTTCATATCCTGTACAAAACACGTATAGTCAAGGACAAGGGGAGGCGAATATATAGGGCGTCAGTTGAATGCCAGTTCGAGAGCCCTGTAAACCGTGACATGCATATGTCAACACCAAAGTTTTCAAACGCAAACCCTCTTGATAGTGGTGACTTCAAACGGTTTGGCTCTCGCAAGGCGGGATGATCTGGCCTCCACGACTCTCGGTACAGATGGATCGTCTCTACCTCTGGACGACGTTTCAGTCTTCTATGTACACACGATGACGGTCCGGACAGAACTCCGTCGGGTTCTTGGGATGTGTGTACGAGAAGGGTGACCATCTGCGAGTGAGCCCAGCCAGCCTTGGCTTATCTTCTTGAGCGTTTTGCGAACGGTTTTGGAGAGATATGCAGTGTGAGCCTGCCTCCACAGCGCGATCGAGGCGCGACCTCGTGGAAGGCATCCAGAGGCTGTAAAGTGGGAGGCCTCTGATAGCGCGTATATCGATATATGTGCGGTCGTGTCTGCAACAGGTGCAAGACACCTACTTACGAGTCGTGGATGCAGGTCTCCGTCGATTTTTGTATTTTTTGACCCGAAATACGCTCGTGGGAACTTTCTCACTCGATTGTGACAAAGTGTGGGCCGCCACAATCTCTCTCTGACCCCTCCTTCCAAAAAATGGCCGCCCAGCCCTCCTCCGACAATGCACACTCTCCGCACCAGATCAACAGACACTCTCCGAGCAGCTGCAGCTTCTGCACGAGCTCCACTACTCCGACCACGACATGCAGTGCCAAGCCACTGGGCCATACCCCAATATGCAAGTTGAGTGCTTGTACATGCGCACCGCAGACACCGACACCGGCCTCCGCATCCTCGATGTCATCGCCATCGCGCTCACCACAGGCGAACCTAGAGAAGTCGTCGCGGCCACGTTCGACAAGAGCGAGCGCCTGAGTCTCGTGCTGGCCATGAATAGGCCTCCCACTCGCGAGGATGAAGACGCGACCGCCCGTCTTATTGCTACCATTACCGACCCGCGACCCGCAATGCCTTCGGTGTCTTTCCCTTCTTGCTTTCGCGTTGTCTCGCGAATATTAACAAAAGGATCAGCGACCTTCATCAGTCCATATCCGATTTTCTTACTGACCTCCACTCCGCATTGCCGCACTACACGCCGGGCTCTTTGGAAAAAGAGCTCCCCCATTCAGCCATTTACCGAAAAGGGGTATACAAGGGCGAAGAGCCAGACTTTTTGACAATTATCAGCAAGCTTGTTCTCCATATCTCGAAACATCGAGTCCCCATTGGACCCAGATGATGTCGACGCATCAACGAGGTGGTACTCGTTGCTCGACAATCTGGCAAAAATTCTCCTGCATTCTCCCTTCTTGAAGTCTCTTTGCGAAGCTCCTGAGAATTCTGAGCGCTATAAGAGGGCCGAGAGGTTAAAACGGCGTCTGGCGAAAGTCTGCCAATACTTTGGCGGCGTCACACAGCTTGTCAAGATGGCGAAACGGTTGTTTCCAGATGGAATCCCGTATCGTTGGGTCAGTAACACCTTCGTTGATTCGGGAGAGGGTCAAGTTCATCTTTCCGACAACTATGTAGGCGCCATGCAGCGTGCGTGCGGTGCCGAAACTCCCCCGTCTTCAGACGCTTTGGAGACACTCGCTATAGATTTTCCCGAGTTGCGTGCTAACTGGGAAGATCGGCGGATCGTCAATGCATGCATCCACGCCGAAGTTCGCATCGTTCAGCACTTCAGCAAGCCATTGCCGCCCTCGGATCCATATGTTAGCTGTCCCCCTCGCCCAATGAGACAGCGCGCTATCGGGTGCAGCAAGCGGAGCTGTCTCGGTTGCACTCTTTGGATAGACGCATACAACGCGGAGTTCGGGACAAGATGGCTCACGAACGGATGTGACGGCAAGCCTTGCGCTACCTGGGCGCTCCCAGGCGACGCTGCGACACACGGGACTGGTGTCGATGAGGCTGTCGTGCACGGAGTCGAAACGCGTCTGGCGGAAACACTATGGTGGCTGTACCCAGATTCATCTGACGGAGGCTCTGATAGTGACGCTGAGGCTCGCGTCGACATCGCGTTAGGTCAGTACTCCGTTCCTTCTTTGATGGGTACGCACGAGAGTGTGCTCAATCAGTCATCTAGCGCTGTTTAACAGAACCCCTTGACACACCTTCGATAAAATTTTCAGTATTTTTTTTCTTCTGAAATATTAGGACAGCACAACGGGTACACATTCCATATGCGCACGATCTTACAAAAATCCAAGGTCCCATGCGCAAAAGCCTGCCTGGCAAGAGCATGTACGTCGAGCCCCATGAGTGAGAATTCCCAGCGAGTTCCCCTACCGCTAAGATCTTGTTTTCCACAACGAGGCCGTGTATTTCGCGCGAGCACGTACGAAAAGAGACGCGGACCTGTGAACCGAAGGCACGAACCAAAGTACCTCGGTTCGTTTCGCCGTAGTTTCGTCTGTATGGCAGTTTCGTATCCACGCCATGTGAATCGTTCGGTGGGTTTGTGGAGGTCTCTGACAGGACGTTTGGACCTGGCGGAGAGAGCAGGGCTCCGTGCGAGACCGGGGCGCGGTCATTCAACGACTCGAGCGCGAGGACCGTGTAAAATGGCCGTCGCATGCTCATATTGTCGCGCGCGGTCGCTGTGTGCTCGTGAACTGGCCCATGAATTTCACGACGAAGCACGGAGTCGTGCTCGGCTGGTCCGACTCCACCATCTACTGAACAGCGGGGAATGTGCCTTGTATTTCGACCTGGAATACAACGCTACAACTGGTCGTGGGAAAGTTCTCACAGCTAAATTTTGTGGCAAAATAAAGGACACATGGGCCGCCACCATCCTCCGAATCACAGATCTCTCTCTCCGTTCATAGATGGCCGTCCAGCCTTCTCCAGACCAATTGATGCTCTCAGAACAACTGCAACTCTTGCATGAGCTCCACCCGGCCGTTGGACCTCACACCGATAAAAACACGCGCGCCGCAGACACCAATACCGACTTGCGCATTCTCGATGTCATCGCTGTAGCACTGACCACCGGCAAACCTGGAGAAGCTGTCGCGGCCACGTTCGATAGAAGCGAAAAGCTAAGTCTCGTGCTGGCCATGAATAGGCCCCTTACTCGCGAGGATGAGGACGCGACGGCTCGTCTCATCGCTGCCATTACCGACCCCGCGACCGACTCTGCCTCCGATGTCTTTCCCTTCTTGCTTTCACGTTGTCTCGCAAATATTAACAAAAGGATTAGCGACCTTCATCAGTCCATATCAAATTTCCCCCCCGACCTCCACTCTGCATTGCCACATTACACGCCGGGCTCTGTGGAAAAAGAGCTTCCTCATTCAGCTATGTATCGAGAACGCAAATTCAACGGCAAAGAGCCAGAGTTCTCGACGATTATCAGCAAGCTTGTCTTCCACCTCTCTTATGCATCGAATTCCCCATTAGACCCAGATGATGTCGACGCATCAACGATGCGGTACTTGTTGCTCGACAATCTCGCAAACATCCTTCTTCGTTCGCCCTTCTTGAAATTCCTTTGCAAAAATCATAACCCTTCAAACTTTGCGCGGAGGGAGAGGGTCGAGGGGTTGAAGCGGCGTCTGGAGAAAGTCTGCCAATACTTTGGTGGCATCACACGGCTCGTCCAGATGGCGAAGCGGTAGTTTCCAGATGGGCGGATCCCCTATCGCTGGGTCGGCGATACCTTCGTTGGTTCGGGAGAGGGCCAGGTTCGTCTCTGCGACGACTATGTGGACGCCATGCAGCGTGCATGTGGTGCTCAAGACCCTCCGTCTCCAGGGGCTTTGCAGAAACTGGCGACAGACTTTCCCAAAATGCGTAGCAATTGGGAAGATCGGCGGATTATCAAAACGTGCATCCACGCCGAAATCCGTATCATTCTGCACTTCAGCAGACCATTATCATCCTCGTTGTCGTCGTCGCATACAGATCTTCGCCAGCCCTTTATAAACCGGACCGGCATGCTATCGGGTGTAGCAAGCGGAGCTGCCTCTGCTGCACTCTTTGGATAGACGAATACAACACGAGGTTTGAGACGGGATGGTTAACTAGTAGATCACCCAGCTCGCCGTGTGCGACCTGGGCACTTCCAGGCGACGCTGCAACATTCGGGACTGGTGTCGATGCAGCTGTTGTACGTGGAGTTCAAACACGTCTGACAGATACACTCTCGTGGCTGTACCCAGATTCGAAGAGGATGTATGACGGACTGAGTCTGAGTGGCGATGACAGTTCGGGCTCGAAGCCGTCTTTGGGAGAAGTAGAGACGAAGATGATCCTTGCTGGTTTTGCCCTCTTGCCTGAAGCAAGCAGACAGACTCCGACAGAGTAACGGTATTCCTTGTGCTAGTCTGTCTCTTTTCCAGTAGAGTTGCACAAGAGTGTCCTCAATCAACTATGCAGTGGACCGGCAGTCCTTGACACGCCTTCGATAATTCTTCCGCATTTTTTTTTGAAATCTCAGGATAGCACATCCCATGTACGCATGATCTTGCAAAAAATTCACGATCCCGTGCACTACCAAAATGCATGTCTGACAAGAGCATGTACGTCAAGCCCAATGAGCTCTCATTACGGAGATCTTAAAACTCCACGACGAGGCCGGATATTGCCTGCGAGGACGAAACAAGGCGCGTTGCGCGAAACACATACAACAAGAGACACTGACCCATAGACCGCAAGAACAAAGCAAAAGTGCCTCATTTCTTCCACATCCGAACATGCGACGCTCTGTTACGTTGTGGTTTCGTCTGTATGGCAGTTTTTCGCATCCACGCCTTGTGATCCGTTTGGTGGGCCCATGGAGGTGTTGGGAAGTCTAGACTTGGCAGAGGGAGGCTCCATGCGAGACCGGAACGCGGTCGTTGACTCGTTTGACAACTCGAGCTGAGGACCGCGATGTACAGTCGCCGCTGCCGTGTATTTGTAAACTGAACCACAGAGTTCACGACCAAGCATAGAGTCGTGCTCGGCTGGTCCAACTCCACCATCTCTCGCCGAATTTTCTGATCAACGGTAGAAAAAGTACCTGTGAGCCGGAGCTCCGGCGTGTCTTGTATTTTGAGCTGAAATACGATGCTACACCGGTCGTGGGAAATTTCTCGCAGTTAGAGTGTGTGGACGACGACAGTTCTCTGAAGCATGGATCTCTCTCCGTTCAATGATGGCCTTCAGCCTTCCCCAGACCAGTGGATACTCTCTGAACAGCTGCAACTTCTACACGAGCTCCGTTACTCTGAACCCGACATGCTGCACCCGGCCTCTAGACTTCACACCGATAAAACCACGCGCGCCGCAGACACTAACACTGACATGCGCATTCTCGATGTCATCGCTTCAGCGCTGACCACCGGCGACGGTGATACCTTGGTCGGCTCGGGAGAGGGCCAGGTTCGTCTCTGCGACAACTACGTGGGCGCCGTGCAGCGTGCGTGCGGTGCTGAAGCCTCTCCGTCTTCCGAGGCTTTGCGGAAACTCGCGCTAGACTTTCCCGACTTGCGTACAAATTGGATCTGCGGATCGTCAAAACCTGCGCCCACGCCGAGATTCGCATCATTCTGCACTTCAGCAAGTCGTCGTCGTCGTCGTCGTCACATCACTATCTTTGCCAGCCCCTTTATAAACCGGAACGGCATGTTATCGGGTGTAGCAAGCGGAGCTGCCTCTGCTGCACTCTTTGAATAGACGCATACAACGCGGAGTTTGGGACGGGATGGCTAACGAGCGAACGGCAGGGCTCGCCTTGCGCGACTTGCGCGCTCCCAGGCGACGCTGCTGCAACACACGGGACTGTCGTCGACGCGGCCGTCGTACGTGGAGTTCAAACGCGTCTGGCGGATGCGCTCTCGTGACTGTACCCGGGTTCGAAGATGACATCTGACGAACACGTTTCGGAGTCCTCTTTGGTAGAGCCGCACAAGAGTGCGAGACGGGCTGCGTTCAGCCGGCTCTTGAGCAGTTTCACAGCGTAGTAGCTGTCCTCGACATACTTTGGATAAAACTTCTGTGTATCGAGCGACTTGTCCCACAAGTGAATAAGGGCTCTTTATGAGAATTGTTGAATCAATCGAACACTCTGCCATTGGGAGGTCATAAAATTCTCATGAGAATAAAATATGATATTCACGAGGCAGACAGGGGACGGCCTAAAATAAGCGCGCAGGGAGGATAGAGTATGGCCAGTACAACACAAAGAGACAAGAGACAGAGCGGAGGGGGCACCCGACGACAACGACACAAAAAAACAGCAGAAAAAAAAAACGATTCTCGGACAGCGGTTTCAGTCTATATCCATCCGCGCTTCTCCTTTTCCCCGTCGCCCATTCCCATTGGCGAACCCACGCCGCCCTCTCCCTCTACTACGACCGCGCCAGTGCTGTTGCGTGTAGTCTTTGGGGTCGGCGCCAGGAGGTGCGACGAGAACATGAGCGCGCGCGCGAGCGTCGGCGTCGCTCAGAATATCATCAGAGCGCATTTTCCTGATGATTACAGAACCGGGCGTGAGCGGAGAACAGGGCCCTCAAAAGGCCAAAAACACGCACGAAGATCCTGTGCTCTCGCCCAGCAGCACGTCGACGCTCCCGTCTTGTACGCCCACGCCCAGACGTCCGGTGAGACTGGCGTTGACGCCGCCGATCACCTTCACGTGGAGCGTCTTCCCGTCAGCCACTTGTTTGTCGAACTGCGTCTCTGCGGTCTTTGCGTCCTTTTCGTGCTTGAACGTTAACCGGACAGACACGCCCCCCGCCGCGGTCGGCTTTGCGGATGACTGGGTAATGGGACCACAGCGCTTGAAGATGGCCTGGCAGAGAGCACGAGGCAGGCGATAAGACACCACAGTTTTTTTGGGAGTTTTGAGCTGACGTCAATCGAACGACGATAAAAACGCACCTCGACATCCTCGGCTGTGGTGCCGCTCACAAGGCCCGTCACCTCTACAACATTTCCACGCGAACTCGCACCACGTATCGACAGCTCCCCACGGTCCCCCCGCACCCCCGTCGCCTCCTGCAGCGCCTTCTCCGCAAACCCAAAGTTCATCTTCGGCGCGCTCCCAGGCGACGTGAGGCGCGCCGACAGGGACTTTCCGTTCCCTCCGTCCGTTTGATACAGGTCGTGCTCCCAAGTTCCGTTAACGTCACCTCTGGGCAGCTTAGGCGAGCGGTTCTGTGGTCGCCGGTCACCGGTCGCCGGAACGGATGCAAAAAGAAAACGAGGTCGGTGAATGCCACGGTTTGACGCATGAAAACCGGACGCACGTAAGGAGTGGGGGTTGCGCGTTTCGGTTTGGAGCGGACGGGTCCGACAGATGTCGCCGGGACATCAATGTTCATGCGTTCGAGGAGAGAAGCCATTTTGTGGTCAAGAGAGGAAGCTGAAGGCAGTTACAGGAGACAAGAGAGCCACGGGGAGACAGAGAGGAAGGAGGAGGAGGAGAGAGGGGACGAGGATGTTTCCGTGTTGTTGTTCGTGCCTACACAGTCACGATCGTAGAGACTTGTGGCAATGGCAGCGATTGAGTCGGAGCTTCAAATAGCTGGGGCCATTAACAGCCAGCTTCTTGATCCGCCCTTTGTTCCCCACTCCCACTCCCACTCACACCCGAATCCCAAAGTCTATTGACGCCATGGCCAAACTCACCTCCACTCGCAGTGCGCGAGGTCCTCACCGCTCTAAATCATCCTCCCAACCCAAACCCTCTCACCCCCCACAGGAGCACTCAACTCACAGGCAGAAACGCCGAAAGCAGATTATCCGATTTGCTGCTGGACGCGTCAAGCATCAGCAATGGGCATCGATCGCCCGCCAGACCGCAGCGATTGCACTTGGTGATGGCAAGTACGTAGAGAACCTGCGTTGCAGCGTTCCTGCCGTGTCTTCATCGCCCATTGCTGATTCCCCAGAGACCTCACAGTTGCAGCGTAGCCTGAGCACTTGGCATGTTGTGCACGACATATCATCCCAGGTACGCTACAGCAACAGGACGACCGTTTTTTATCCCCACGATTCCGACGCTCTTTGTTCCTGGGTCACACGCCCCGCCACACCGTCATTGATGGCGCCTAGAAGGACAGCGATCGAGTTCTCAAAGTATTCGGCCGTGAACAGGTCCCGCCGGCTTTACCTCGACTCTGTGGCCACACAGAAAACAAACACCTATCCCATCCGTCAGACCACCATTGGCGTGCTCACCTCTGCCTCTGTTCATCGTCCAGGTGGGGCCTACCTCAGCGGCGGCACAGAACCAGATGCTGTGTTGGCGCGCTCGACTTCCCTCGTTGCATCCCTCAGCACCCCCGAGGCACGTCAATTCTACTCTGAGATGAAGAAATATACCAAGGAATACGGCGCCGGTTTCTTCCCTCATTCACTCGTCTATTCCCCCTCTATCGTCGGCTTCCGCAGAGACGACGATGATCACTTCAATGTTCAGGACGATGACTTTGACCCTGAACTGGACGCCATTCCTGCCGACCCAACGACGGCGGAGCTCGAACTACCGCCCGCAGTGAATGCTCAGAATCAACGCGCGATGGGGGAATACGTGTCCCCGTATCTCATGAACGTCGTCTCTGCTGTCCCGGTGAACGCGAATACCATCCGCACCGCCTCATCACCTCCCCCTTCCCCTTCCAATGATTCGACATCGTTCTCCCCGACGTCTACAGAAACCGTCGAAGCAACCATCCGGCAGACAGTGAAGGATCGTCTTGGGCGCGCATTGAGGCTCTTCGAGCTGCATGGCGACCGCAAACTTGTTCTAGGAGCCTTTGGATGCCGCGAAGGGTTGTCTGTTGAGGTCGTTGCTCAGATCTATGCCGAATGTTGGCCTGCCATGTAGGAGAAAATGGAGATGGCCGGTTCCGCGATGTGTTCGAGAAGGTCGTTTTCTCGTTACCTGGCAAGCTGTGTGCCCCATTCCGAACGGCGTTTCAGATGCGAGTGTTCGATGACGAGTTGAATCAGGCGCTGGACGCGGTGGAGTTGTAAGTCATTATACTCTCGGATAGGATGAACGATCTCTATCGTCTTTCATCTACTGTTTGTGGTATTATTTATACTGTGATCCTGTACCCGTACTTAACATCTTTCAATCATGGAATAAATGGCGGAGTGACCTCGGTCAAATTGGCCGATGGATCTCCGTCGGAACTCGTACCATAAACGGTCTTCAGGGATGTCGCTGCAGTACGCTGCTTGAGCGAGCGCTCGAACACATGAATGATACTGTATCAATAGACGGTCTCGACGCCCAACTGCCCTCCATTTGTCGTTTTCCGTTAATGTACCGCCGCGCGCCCCACCTACGCTCCGAGGCTGACGAATCTAAAAGGAATTCTGATAGATTTTGATGGAAGACGTTGGGAGTGCGGGATCCGTGGAATGTCATGGGACCGCCATCGCGCGAGTCGGCGTAGCGCGGAGGCTGGTGGGCGGGCCTGCTAAGGATTTCCGGCTCCGCCATTTGCACAAATTACTTCTCGAAAGCCTAGACGTCAAATGAAGCCTTTCGGAGCAGACTCTGTGCCATTGGAGTCGAACTCTTGGATCCGAACTCTTCTTTGCGAGAATGGCATCGCTCCTAGGAGCACGTGGCTTGGCAGAAGAATCCGAGTGACCTGTTGTACTGTTGGTCTGTTCGTTGCTGACGACGACGACGACGACGACTACTGTCCCGAACGCGCATAGAGCGTTTGAAGGTCCCTGGACTTGGTAGAACGCAAGCTGCGAGCAGCAAACGACTTTCCACATCGTTCGCCGTAGATATCTTGCTCAGCACCCACGCCGACCCGCAACTTCTGCGAACGACAAGTATCCACGTCAATCGCTTGATGCTATGTTTAACTTTCTGGTTTCCCGAAACTACTACCTGTCGCTTCCAGCATGGATAAATGTGTACGACGCAGCGCACTCCCTCTACAACCCGTCTGCGCCTGTTCTCGACAGTCAGCTCCTCGAACTGGGGGCTGTCACGCGTGCGTGTTCTTCTCCCCTTTTTGCGTTCTTTCTGCCGAATGAGGGTTGTTGCGCGTTCCAAGGCGGGGCTTCCATGTCAGATGGTGTGGTTTGGCTTCGCACAATGGGCGCACCTATCGTCGACGCTCTCGACCCCGCCTTTCGACGCGTCGTCAGTTGACCGCCGCTAGATCCAGTTGTCTCTGTGAAGACGTTGACCTTCTCTCCAACCCTGCATTATAATGCGTGATTATTGGCGATCCTGTCCGTCCGCGCCGCCGGCCCAGATCACAGCCCATATAGCCTGGTCAAGTCGTACAGGGCACTCCTCTCGCTCTGAGACACGATGGTCCATTGTCTTCTAGCGTTCTTGACGATTTTTTCTTTGGGTCTGAGGAGCTCATGCTCGGTCGTTGCAGAATCCGTGAAACTCGATCTCTCGCCTTTTTTCAATGCAAAAGCAGCCTCCTCGGGCCTCGATGACACTGCGGCGAACTTCGACGGCAGCGGGCGGGCCTATCCGGTCCAGTGGCTTCCGACGGCGAAAACGTTCAGCTTCACAGGCATAGAGGTACATTTGTTTCCACTGTCGAGGGTGCTGGCGTCTGAACAGGCTTGCAGTTCGACTTGCCTCCGTTCCATAATTTGTCTGCCCTAGACACCGTTCAGTCGAACTCGCAGACGGTGCCTGTGCCGTCGGGAGGCGGTGTTTATCAGTCTTTCAACGCGCTTGCGGTCGGTCTGGGTGATGTCAGAGTTTCGAACGTGACGTTTGCTTTCGAGGACGGCACATCCGAGGACACTGCGATCATCGTCGCGCCGTGGTACTCAGGCGGTAGCATCTTCAACGGGCCGATCTCTACGTATGCATCTCTTGTACGTTCTATGATTTTCGTGCTGAACGAGCTCTTTTCAGACCTTTTCACTATGCGAACCCGACGTACGACTATGGTATGACTATCGACTACAACAGGACGCATATCCACTTCGTGACTGTGAGCGTGCGGAACGACAAGAAGCTCAAGTCGGTCACTCTGCCAGTGCAATCGTCGCAAATCAACTTCTTCTCCGTCTCTCTCATCTCGGCGGATGCCTCTGTCGCTGCCGGTGCCATGGAAGCGGACGCTCTCGCCTCCTCGGGTCAGCAGGTTCTGGACTCCGGCGCCGCGTCGAGCGCGGCCCCCTCTCTGAGCGTGCAGACCGTCCGCTCGACGACCAAATGGCTTGGCGAGACGACGTCGAAGGCAGCGCGGACCCAGATCATCGAGGTTACGATCAACAACGTCTCCCCGCTCAACGGGCCCCTGTCCGAGTGGGTCACCTCCAACCACTCGGTCTCCTTGGTCTCGAGCTCGCTCCACACCGTCGCGCCTGGCTCCTTCCGGAGGCTGAGGACGAACGACCAGGTCACGGTCGTCGTGGGCGTGCAGAATAGCGTTGGTGTGGCCTCGGGCAGCAATGCGACGGTCACTGTGGTGGTGAAGGATAAGGATGGGAAGGAGGTCGCGCTTGCTAGAGGCGCGCAGGCTTGGCCGGTCGTCGCCGGCATCCCAGACTACCAGAACAACGATGCAAGCTTGGATACACACGAGTCGCCTGAATGGGTATGTACGAATCGGTCGCGTCTTCATGAATGTTTACTAATTTCTTCCATTCGTAGTACGAAGATGCGAAGTTTGGTATCTTTGTAAGTGTTTCATCTTCTCATGATATGGGACACTTGCGATATGATATTCTGTAGATCCATTGGGTAAGTTGATTAATCTACATGTGTGTGCGACAAGTTGACAATGTGTAACAGGGCGTGTACAGCGTTCCAGCGTGGGCACCATCCGGTCAACAATACGCTGAATGGTACTTCATTGCTATGTTTCTTGCTGTTTCTCTCTGACATCGTGGTCTTTCAGGTACAATTGGGATTTTCATAATCGTCAGTCTCCTTGACATGTCGTTTCAACTTTTCTTACCATGTTTGCCCTCTCAGCACCCAACTCGGGCTCTCCGACATGGGTACATCACCTGAGCACGTACGGACCAGACGTCGTGTACGACGACTTCATCGCGAACTTCACCGCATCCGCGTGGAACCCTGATGACTGGGTCGACCTCTTCGTGAACGCGGGCGCGAAATATTTCGTCCTCGTTACCAAGCATCACGACGGATTCGCTCTGGTGTGTCTCCGCAGCCAATTTGTCACATCCTTGGAGTGCCCCCTGACGAGCTGTGCGCTGTGCAGTTTGATACTGGTAGCTCCAGCAACCGGAACTCCTTGCTTCTTGGACCGAAGTAGGTTTTCTTGTGATCAGCACGATGTGCATAACTGACTCTAAAAAAATCGAAGGCGCGACATTGTCAAGGAACTGTTAGACAGTGCGAAGGCACGCCACCCGTCTCTGCGTAGAGGCGTAAGTTGTCCCTACCAGTTCTGTACCGGCGGCACTCACTACGCAATGTATAGACCTACTTTAGTATGCCAGGTAAAACCTCAGTAGTCTCCTTGAAAGATCATCTCGCCTCACATCAACCTTGCAGAATGGTTCAACCCTGACTACGCTCCCTACGCACGCGTGAGCTTCCCTGGACGTCCGGCGTTGAATGCTTTCAACGGATCATGCTGTGATCCCTATACTGGATGGGTCAAGGTGAACGACTTCCTCGAGGATAGTAAGTCGCGCTTCGTCCCGCATCCTGCTGTACGACTTATCCGGGCACAGTCCAGAAACCTCAGATGGAAACTCTGTTCTACAAATACGATACTGAAATTCTCTGGTGAACCCGAACAACTCGCTTCTCCTAAACGAGGCTGACTTGAGTGATTCTTAGGTGTGATATTGGTGGATGGTCCTCATTCCCTACATTCGGTTTGTAGTCATGCGTCGCGCTGCTTATTCTCTTGGGATCTCATTATGTTTCTTAGCCGGCGATTGGTACAACTACGCAGCGTCACAAGGGAGGCAAGTCGTGCGAGACGACCGTTGCGGAACGAACCAGACCGACTTCGTCACCCCGGAATACGCTACTTACCCTGCGCGGCTGGTATGTGACGTTTTGACTGCCTGTGCAGTTTGGCATTCAAGTTCTGTCTGCAGTCGCAAAAGTGGGAGAGTAGCGAAGGCATGGACCCTTTCAGCTACGGATACAATTCGGACACGTGAGAATCGCAGATTCAAGTCCTCTCTATTTGATTCAAGTTATATGACGGACTTTGCAGACCACCGGATGCTTACCAGCAAGCGTCGGAGATCATCCCCAAACTCACCGAGTATGCATTTATATCTTCAGACGACGAAATCATTGACACGTTACTTGTAGCATGGTATCGAAGGGTGGCAACTACCTGCTCGAGTGAGTTTTCCAACGTTCAGGGATCAGCTGAAGTTTGATCGATTTCACCTGTAGCATTGGTCCCAAGGCCGATGGGACTGTCATCCCAGAAATGACAGGGCCTCTACTCGAGGTTGGTGCCTGGCTCAACAGTTCTGGGGAAGCGATCTACGGCACCCGTCCGTGGTGGATCGCCTCGGCGGACACCACGCCAGGATTCACCGACGTGCGCTTTACGACCACACCTGACGCGTTCTACATCGTCGCGCTCAGTCGGCCCAACGGGACGCTGAGCACGCCGGCTCCTGTCCCCATCGCCCCCGGAGACACGGTCACCCTGCTTGGTGGCACTGGGATAAGGCTCAACTGGACAAGCGCCGGCGGGGTGCTGTCGGTCAAAGTGGGCGACGACGAGTTGAACAAAGTGCAGTACGCCTGGGCGTTCAAGGTCTCATATGCCTGATGTACAAGCGTCATCAAGGTCCAAGTCTGAAAATCTTCTGCTGTTTTTTTTGTCTGTTTTCTGTACATTTAGTGCTACGCCACTCGCTCTCGATGTATATACGCCTTTCGATGCCCTGTCTTGATATTTTCTAAGATAGGCCGCATGCAAACGCGACTACATCACATGATACAGAGGTGTCACTTTTGGCGGAGAAGGGCGTACTTTCGCAAAGAATTGCTATCTCCTCTCTCACCGAGAAGAAATTAAGAAATTGGGCACCAAGGGATCATTTGTATCGATTTAACAGACATTTTCTTGGTGCTATTTTTTTGAATTAGGGCTCACTCAATGAGGAGATAGTTTTCGAATGTTTTCGAGTGTCACTCTGACTAAGATAGGCCGCATGCAAACACGACCACATCACGTGATACCAAGGTGTCACTTTGGCGGAGGAAGGCATTACAATCATAGAGAATCGCTATCTCCTCTCTGACCGATAAGCAATCGAGAATTTGGGCACAAAGCAACCCTTTGTGTCAACTTTATGAACATTTGCTCCGTGCTACTTTTGATT